>CM050846.1:1147500-1240000 GCA_027580175.1 Siniperca scherzeri | reverse complement strand
TATGAAGTGGCATGAAGAGAAAATACTCAAGAAAAGAACCTCAAATTTGTACTTTGAGTAAATGTACTAGTTACTTTCCGCCACTCGTCATCAGTAACGTAAAGAAACAGGCTGAACCTCCGTTAAGCTCCTTTAATTCGACAGTTATTAAATGATGTCATGTTCGAGTGACCTCTGACCTCTGGTGTGTTTGATTGGCAGGTTTCCTGAGTGTGCTGATGAACTGTCAGTGGCAAAGTTTACTGTGTCAGGTGGAGGCCGGTCTGCTCAACATGTTCGGAGAGGAGGAGGAGGTGGAGGAGGAGGAGGTGAAGAGGGAGCGGTCGCCTCAGTACACCGTCCAGCTCCGGGGGTGTGAGGTCAGAGCCGGGCCCGACACCGCCCACTCCTACAGGATCACACTGAGCATGCTCGGTGACCAGGTGGCTGTGCTGGAGGTGAGCTGACGTGGCAGGAAACAGGAAATAATTCATTTTAGTTCATTCATACAGAACACATGTTCACGTGTCCGTCCATCCTTACTTCAGCTCAGTAGTTCAGATGAAAAGGAGCGATGGTTAAAGCTGCTGCAGGACGGCGCTGCCATTCACAGTCACCATGACAACAACACACAGGAGCACACAGGTGGAGCTCTCAGGTAAGACTGTCCGTTAATACGTCCATCTATCAGCTCCTCCATTCATATAACATTTGGAAGATCATTTATGGAAATTGAAAAAATGAAGTGGTCCAAGAGTAGAACCGTGAGGCACCCCGCGTGGTATTGTACTTCTTCTTCTTCTGCAGTGATTTTGTTTCGTTGTTTCCCCCTCCTCAGTGGGCTGTGGACTCGAAGGTTTCCCACCTCCAACACTTACATGGACGACCCCTTCGATCTGAGTGGAACGGCCCGAGAACAGCCCATCTACTCCAACAGCTCCATACTGGAGCACATGGTACGCTCCGCAGAGCAAAGCATTTTAGCTTTGTCCAAAATCACTCAGACACCAGCGATGGAGGAAGTACTCCGACCCTCTGACTTCAGTAAAACTGTAGAAAGAACTAAGACGGTGTAGTCCCTCATTCGTCCTGAGTATCTGTTAATAGCTAGCTTCACCTGAAACTGACCTAACTGTTTCCATGATGGCCCAGTAATCAGTAATCAGGCCTGTTGTTTTCTGGCTGCACCTCCCTCATCACTGTTAAGTACCTGATTAGCATGTGATTGGCTTGACCACGGTGTTAATACACTGTGGTAAACTTTGGGCAGGTTGAATCTCAGACCACCATTTCTGTTCAAAGAGGGGTTTTCTTTTTTCACAAAATGGCTTCTTTGACTCCTCTTTCAAACCAACTCTTCTCTCTACTCAGACTCTTCACCTCGCCGTCTTCAAACGTGCGGTTTGTAGCTTTAGATGCAAATGCACGGCGGTCTGCACCTTGGTCACGCCAATCACATGCTAATCAGGTACTTAACAGTGATGAGGGAGGTGCAGCCAGAAAACAACAGGCCTGATTACTGATTACTGGGCCATCTTGAAACTATTAGGTCAGTTTCAGGTGAAACTAGCTAATAAACAGATACTCAGGTAGACTCCTCCTGAGGGCGGGGCTTATGTAACACAGAGTAGCTTAAATTTCTGAGTTCTCAGACCATTTTCACAATTGAGAATGACTTCCGGATGGGAGCCGAAACGTCTTGATTCTGAAAACAGCGTCCAGACGACCACGACTGAAACCTTTTCTACTGTAGAAAGAACTAAAAAACTAACTAGTTCACAGAAATGTGACCTCCGCAGCGGTGGAGGAAGCATTCAGATGTATTTTAACATGTATTTATTTCTATGTTTAGAATGATGAAAATAAAAATATCATATATCAGACTTATTTTGTATAATTCCTAACTTTTCATTAGTTTTAAAAATGTCTAGTCTTCTGGCAGGAGCGGTCTTCCGTACTCCGCAGAGACCCGGTTACTACAGGTAATAACGATCTCCGATTGTCGTCTTTCAGCTCAACGGCTCTCAGGATTCGGTTCACGGCAGCTCGGTGTCGTCCAGAGACTCGGTGACCTACAGCAACACCGTCTTCGCCCGCCACAGTGAGTCTCATCTCATCAATAAACTCTTCACCAGCAGAAAACAGGAAAGCTCGGGGCGTAGGTGTCACTGGGGATTATAGTTTCAGGTTGATTTCCTCTCCAGAATCTCTCTGAACGCTGTCGTCTGACTGTTCAGACACCACAGTCCGTCTGAGAAAAGATCTGAGTCGATTAAGATGTTGATAAAGTCACCTGAGTCGTTAGTATTGAAGCTTAACGAGCAGCAGCGAGCGCTTTCCGGATATTCAGAAACACAGGTCATTAGTTCAAGCAGTGGGCAACGATTGGCTGCGCCCGCAAACGTCAGCGCAGCTCGGGTCAAAGGTCAACAAATTTGAACAAAACGGGGACCCACACCGTGCTAGAGGTAAAAAAAAATCCACAGACTTTCTACTGAAACGGGTTAAATAATAATGTCTGTGTTTCAGACAGGAAGTCTGCGGAAGTGGAACGAGGCGTTCAGAAGCTGGAGCTGACCGGGAAGAGGACGGTGCAGCTGAGGGCGGGGTCAGAGATCAACCTGGCGTCTGCTGGGAAGCAAAACAAGCGCACCTCTTTCAGACAGTCGCTGGCCGTCTGCACTGAGCGCGCTCAGGTGGGAAAAACAGTGACAGGCGAATTGTGTTCAGTGACTATAATTTCTGTAATATCTGCACGCGGCAACAGTTTGGTGAAGGTTAGTGAAAGACTGTGGTTAAATAAACTTTATACAACTAAAACCTTTTGTTAAGGTTAGAGAATAATCTTAAATACCTTTTAAAACACACAATAATAACTTAATAACTTAAATATAAGAACATCAGTTACTTGTGCACATGAACCGTATTATAACTCAGCCACGCTGTGGTTTTGACCTACTCTGCTCACTGGTTTCACTGGTTTCTAACCTCTGCTGGTCTCTGCCGGTCCAGGCGGGTTTCCTGAACCCTCTGCTGCGACGGACGGCCTCGGCTAAAAACTCTCTGAGACGAGCTCCTTCGGCGCTGTTCATCGAACATGGAAAGGTTTTCCAGAGGAGGAAGGTGAGATCATTTACATACATACAAAAACACAGGCTACGTGATATCAAGTGAATGAACCGCACACATATGGTCAGATTTAAATCATTTATTTAAAATGTAATAGCAGCTTATTTTACCGGTCAACAGGGAACAAACGGTTAAACACAAAAACAAAAAGAAGAGTCACTAGACGGCAGAAGGCAACTTTACAACAACAGCTTGACTTTCCTCACCTGCAGAAAGCTTTTTCCCAGCTGGCGTGCGGCTTCAGGTGGCGTGCGGCCTCGGGTGGCGTGAGGCCTCAGGTGGCGTGCGGCCTCAGGTGGCGTGCGGCCTCAGCTGTCGTGCGGCCTCAGGTGGCGTGCGGCCTCAGGTGGCGTGCGGCCTCAGGTGGCGTGCGGCTTCAGCTGTCGTGCGGCCTCAGGTGGCGTGCGGCCTCAGCTGTCGTGCGGCCTCAGCTGTCGTGCGGCCTCGGGTGGCGTGAGGCCTCAGGTGGCGTGCGGCCTCAGGTGGCGTGCGGCCTCAGGTGGCGTGCGGCCTCAGGTGGCGTGCGGCCTCAGCTGTCGTGCGGCTTCAGGTGGCGTGCGGCTTCAGGTGGCGTGCGGCCTTAGCTGTCGTGCGGCCTCAGGTGTCGTGCGGCCTCAGGTGGCGTGCGGCCTCAGCTGTCGTGCGGCCTCAGGTGGCGTGAGGCCTCAGGTGGCGTGAGGCCTCAGGTGGCGTGTGGCCTCAGCTGTCGTGCGGCCTCAGGTGGCGTGTGGCCTCAGCTGTCGTGAGGCCTCAGGTGGCGTGCGGCCTCAGCTGTCGTGCGGCCTCAGCTGTCGTGAGGCCTCAGGTGGGGTGCGGCCTCAGGTGGCGTGCGGCCTCAGCTGTCGTGCGGCCTCAGGTGGCGTGAGGCCTCAGGTGGCGTGCGGCCTCAGGTGGCGTGAGGCCTCAGCTGTCGTGTGGCCTCAGCTGTCGTGCGGCCTCAGGTGGCGTGAGGCCTCAGCTGTCGTGCGGCCTCAGCTGTCGTGCGGCCTCAGGTGGCGTGAGGCCTCAGGTGGCGTGCGGCCTCAGGTGGCGTGAGGCCTCAGCTGTCGTGTGGCCTCAGCTGTCGTGCGGCCTCAGGTGGCGTGAGGCCTCAGCTGTCGTGCGGCCTCAGGTGGCGTGAGGCCTCAGGTGGCGTGCGGCCTCAGCTGTCGTGAGGCCTCAGGTGGCGTGCGGCCTCAGGTGGCGTGCGGTAGTGACGGGAATCACGGCTCTTCATTTAGTGCCGCTTCTGCCAGTCGATGCCGAAGTTACTTTCTTACTTGTTGCAAGAAATAAATAGGCAAGATTCTTCATCTGCAGTACATGGAAATGTTCTGTTACATTGATGGTTAAAAAGTAGCTGTAGCCTATAACAAAAAAACGACTCGTTCGCCACCGACACACCACTAGCGTACGGCACCCGCCTGTAGCCTAGCCTACAAACTGTAGTTTTTCTGTCAGTGACGCGTTCGTTGTTGACATACCTCACGGGGGAAGGCAAAATGTCGCCACACCGGTGACTTCAGGGAAGCAGGAGGACGATATTTATGACGTCCGTATGTTTACCCCCTCACCAGATCTGAGCAGAGATACGATCGGATCATTTGTGGCAGATCCAGGGTCAGTTTTCTACCAATACTACGACGACTGCTTCCAATACATTATTGACATGTTAACATGCAGTGAATAATCGCACGCTGCTGCTATAATCGAAAAATGTAAGAAAAGAATTATTACACTTTACAAAGGGCTAAATTATTGTACATCTAAGATGTAAGACCACAATGTTTAGACGTGTAACATTTAGCATGCTTGCATGCTAATGTTAGCATGTTAACTTGCTCACGTTAGCATGTTTAGCATTTAATGTTGAGCTTGTCGACATGCTAACATTATTATGTTAAAGAGTAACTTGAAAGTTTCAAGCCCGGTTTCACCTCTGACCACACCCGTCAGTGATGTCACGGGGTCCCGGAGTACACCGTGACATCACTGCAGCAAGGTGAGAGGTTAAACCACTGGAGGGGACGTTAAGTAACTCGCAGAAGCTGCTGAAGACTGTGCCTCTGTTATCCAGGTAACTCTGCTGCTACTGTTTTCACAGGAATGGGAAACCAAAGCTGCTGCTTGACGCCAGCCGTCCAATCGTCACGCCCCCCGTCTACAAACTACAGCCCTCCCAGCTGAAGAACCTTCTAAGATCCGATGTGGATTTAATTTAAAATGGGTTGTTGTTGTTTTTTTTCTAACTAAATGTCTGCATTGGCCTCTTGACTGCTCAAGACGTAAACAGAAAACAAAGTTTACCGACCCCCCCCGTCTATCAGGGTTAATTTTCGTCCAGTTAGAGGCTTTAATATTTCAATAAACAATACGTCGTTCAAGACCCGTCACAATAATATATTGGTACTTGAGAATCCAGTGTACTTCCTGTTGTACTTGGTGCAGTTGTAGCAGCTGGCGACGGGAATCACGGCTCTTTGAAGGGAGCCGGACCTTTCTGCCGGTCGCTGCCGAAGTTACTTTCTAGAAATAAATACGCAAGATTCTTCGCCTGCAACACGTGGAAATGTTCTGTCATATTGATGGTTTAAAAAGCGGGATGCCTCAAGAATAACTATCCTAGTTGTAACACTACTAATGAAATAGTGCGGTTAATAAATAATCACGCAACTCTATGCAGGCAGTTAAATTTGTATGATATAATATGAAACAAACAAAAAAAACAAAAATGTTTTTCCGCTCTGTTCAAAAGTGCGATTTGTTCGTTCACTTAAAGGATCCGGCTCACGGAGCGACACATCGCTAGCAGCGGCAGACGAACAACGTGCTGATCACACGTTCGATTTCTCCGAATGAGCCGGTCGCTTCCTGCTTTAAAGCCGCTCAGCGCGAGCTGGAGTCTGTTAAACTGTGACGGGAATATTTTGCACTGCTGTGTAAATCTCTTCACTGACGACTCGTTGTTGTGAATCACTGTTTCGTTCTGTTTCGTTTAATCCCACACGGCCTCTTTGACGTGACTGTGTGTTATTTCCAGCGGTGGAACAAGTATTCAGATCATTTACTGCAGTAAAAGTATAGACGTGTTATCAGCTGACAGTAAAACGCTTCCTGTCAGTGTTTTATTATATCTGATGTTTCTGGATTCATCTTCCTGCTGCGTTCATGTTTGTGTCGCATTTTACTGCTGCAGGTGTTTCAGGTTGAGCTCATTTTAACTGCTTTATATACTGTTGGGTAGTTTAACCTGCAGCAATGCATCATGGTCTATAAGGTCATCGCGTGTTTGCAGCGTCGCCGTCCCGCGAGAACCACGTATCAGAGAAACGGCCTGTTTTCAGCTCTGCGACGATGCGTTTCCCAGCTGATCCGAGGGGGGGGGTTAAAGAGTTTATGCAGCTTCAGGAGGAGAGTTTCCTCAGCACGTGAAGGAAACTCTTCATCCTTCAGCTCGTCACAAACACCTGGAGATACGAGGTTTCCACCGGACGGGAAGGGGGTGAAACGCTGCGATCTGAATATAACTGAAGCCGTCAGACGGACGCAGTATGAAGTATGAAGTAGCAGTAAAGGGAAATACTCAGGTGAAGTACAGTTGCTTTCCACCGCTGGTTATAACTGAAACAGTTTCTGTCCTGAAATGATCGGCACAAAGTTATCATATACATACGACTAAGAATCATTGATGATTTATGTTTATTAGCACGACGATCACTCATTTGTATCTTCTTTTTTATATTTACTGGATTTTATAATAATCTCAGGAGACAGTTTGTTGATGTCGGACTAAACAGTGATCTGTAAAATGAAACTCTAATATTAAAAAACTGAATTTTACATCAGTTCTGTTTTTGCTTGTAAAGGTGTCACACAAATCACACACACACACACACACACACACACACACACTATTACTGTAGGAGGGGTTTTAGGACAAGCCCCTCCCCAACCCCAACCTAAACCTCCCCATAACCAAGTCTTCACCCTGGTTTCCTTTGGATCTGGTTTCTGTCCCCAAACCGGCAGCAAGTTGCTAAATGAATCAACTGATTAAAAACCCTTTCTGTCTCCTGACTGTGTGTCTTTGTACTACCTCTATTTATTTATCTGCCAGCGTTTTAATTACCTTCAAACATGGATGTAATGCACATTTTCTTTTTGAGGATAACCGGGCACATTTGAAAATGTAGAAATAATTTTATTTATTTATTTTTTTTGATCAATTTTTTATTGGTTATTGTATAGATAGGGTCACATACAGTTGTCCATAGTTTTCTTCAGAATAAAACATAAACAAGGAGGTGACCCTCTGAACCCCCACTCCAGCGGTCCGTAAGCCATCGATCCTTGACATAAAATTGCAATCAAAGCAAAATAACATTCACATATACACCTGCGTAATAAAACAACAGATACAGTCTGCAATATGAGAAACTTAGAATAAGTAAAATAACTTAAAGATCATCAGAGGTTTGAGAGTCCAGTCATATCACACTCACAAATGTAGAAATAATTGATGCGAATCAAATGTATTTAAGATTATTAAAGTTATCAGATGAGTTCTGAAGGCGATGAACGCAGTGATGAATAAAAAACGCAGGCGAAAACCAACTTTTACTCCAGTCACACCTTTCTGACTCTTCAGGGATCAAATGTGAGCACTTGCACTGGAAATAAGTTTATGCAAAACATGAAACAACGCAGCTGCGTCCCTTTTTAATTGAGGTCAGGTGTCTCCGACCTGCTTCAGCGTCCGTCTCTACGTGTTCAGCTTGAGGCTGAGCAGCCGTGGAGGAAGCGCTCGGACCTGAAGCTCTAACACCGCAGTGTAGAAACGCTCTGCTACAAGCAGTCCTGCATTCAAAAAGTACTTAAAGCACCAAAAGTGAAAGTGCTCTTCATGCAGAATAATATATATGATATTATGCATTCATGTGTTCGTCACTTTACTGCTGCGGCTGCTGCAGATGCACCACGGCAGGCTACAAATGGGAGTTTTGTAGTTTGTAGTTTTGTAGTTTGTTGGCATCTTAATGCTGTCGGTCATCGCCCGCTGCAGTTTGAATCAGTGATTTTAAAAAGAAGCTGAAACCACAAGAGGAACTCTGAGTAATGCTTTCAAGACTTTTTGATATATTAACACTCACAGGGACAACTGTGGAGTGAGGTCAGGAAAGCACTTCTTTAAGTATTTCATTTGTTTTTGTTTTGTTTTTTTACTGTAGTGTCGTTAAAGTTTTCGTCTCGGTGGGTTCTTGTTTGTTCTGCATGTTATTTGTTTTATATGTTACGTGTTTTTTGTGCTGCTTTTATTATTTTGGTGAGCTGTCGGTGGTGTATTCTATTCTAAAATTATGAAATGAAAAGTCAATATTATGACACGGTGACCAAGTATCATTTTGGCTTTCTATGATCATTTTGATTTTAATATAACTTTTTCGTCTTTTGTTTCTTTGCTTGGAGCAAAGTGGGCTTCCATCTGCAGTGGTGGAAAGTAACGGAGTGCATTTACTCAAGTACAGATCTGAGTTAGTGGTGCTTTACTTGAGTGTTTTAATTCGATGCTACTTTATACTTCTTCTCGAACACATTTCAGAGGGAAATATCGCACTTTTTGCTCCTCCACCTTTATGGGGGACCTGTTGTTGCTTTGCAGATGAAGCTTTTAAAAGCCTGTAATGAGCAAATAAAACACAATGCATTATTATTTAAACCACCCAACAGCACAAAAAAATAAGACGGCGTCGTCCCTCATTCGTCCAGGAGCGTTACATCGTGAAAAGGTTTCAGTCGTGGTCGTCTGGACGCTGTTTTCAGAATCAAGACGTTTCAGCTCCCATCCGGAAGTCATTCTCAATTGTGAAAATGGTCTGAGAAGCTCCAGATAGAACAGGAACAGGAAACCAACACATACGGATCAATACTTGCTCTTTGACTCACACCATCCACTACAGCACAAGCTGGGTGTAATCCGGACATTACAACACAGAGCCCAAGAAGTGCCCACCGGCTCAGAGGGTAAGAAGAAGAGGAAAGGCATGTCCAGAATGCTCTCTCAGCCTGTGGTTATCCTACTTGGGCTATCAACAAAGTTAAAAGAGCCAAAAAAAACAGGACAAAAGTGCAACAGAACCAAGAAGGAACGGTGTCTCCATCCCTTATGTATCTGGACTGTCTGAAAAACTACAAAGGATCTTTAGACAGCACGATGTTCCTGTTTTCTTTAAACCAGGCAACACTTTAAGACAGAAACTCGTTCACCCTGAGGACAAGATGCCCACACAGAAACAGAGCAATGTAGTTTATTCAGTTCAGTGCAGTGAGGAAAACTGCAAAGAGCGGTACATAGGCGAGACTAAACAGCCACTTCACTAAAGACTTTATCAGCACAGACGACACGCTAACTCGGGATCGCAGAGCGCCGTGCGTTTGCATCTAAAAGCTACAAACCGCACGTTTGAAGACAGCGAGGTGAAGAGTCTAAGTAGAGAAGAGTTGGTTTGAAAGAGGAGTCAAAGAAGCCATTTTGTGAAAAAGAAAACCCTCTTTGAACAGAAATGGTGGTCTGAGATTCAACCTGCCCAAAGTTTACCACAGTGTGTTAACACCGTGGTCAAGCCGATCACATGCTAATCAGGTACTTAACAGTGATGAGGGAGGTGCAGCCAGAAAACAACAGGCCTGATTACTGATTACTGGGCCATCATGGAAACTATTAGGTCAGTTTCAGGTGAAACTAGCTAATCAACAGATACTCAGGTAGACTCCTCCCTGAGGGCGGGGCTTAAGCAACACAGAGTAGCTTAAATTTCTGAGTTCCCGTCCCATTTTTTTCACAATTGAGAATGACTTCCGGATGGGAGCCGAAACGTCTTGATTCTGAAAACAGCGTCCAGACGACCACGACTGAAACCTTTTCTACGAAAGTACAAAAAAAAAAAAAAAGAATAAAATTAGCTGTACTGCAGCCAGCGACAACATTAACATGCATCTCACATGTTGCTGCATCGATAATAATAATCTAATATTATAATATGTAATGATGTAACTGTGAATGTGTCACCTCGGGCAATAAAGTTAAACACACTGGCGGAAGAAGACGTCACGTTACATAAACGTCCTGCTCTCGGCCACTGGGGGGCAGCGGACAGCCCTGAAGTCTCGCGGTGTTTCCCCAGTTATCGCCGCAGAAGAAGAAGAATCGCGGAAGAGGGGAAAGGTTTCCTGACGGATCACCGGGCTAACCAGCTAGCTAACTATCAGTCTAATCAGCAGTTTTATCACGTTTACAGGTTAGATAGATAACGGGACCGAAGGTAAGACAGCGGGATTTCTAACACGTCCTGCCTGCCTGCTTTATTATTTCCTGCTTTTTGTCGTGAGCCTTGATTAAAAAGTGGCCTCCTGCTGTTAGCCTGTTAGCAAGGCGTAGACAGAACTGCAGCTGTTAGCCGGTTAGCTTCAGAGCTAAGCTAACAGAAGGAATTCAGAGGTTTTCTCAGAGAAGGAAGTCAGCTGATTGAGTTTAATACTTCTGCTAAAGACTACTGCTTCCCTCCTGCACGACTGTCACGGTGCTTAACGGCTCATGCTAAAGCTGAGCTAGCGTTTAGCCTAGCCGTGTGTTAGCCTAGCCGGCTGCTCCCTTTTGTTTGTTGCCCAGTTTAACGGTTTCTGTTGCGGTTGTTTGACCGCAGAGGTGATCAAACGGAGACTGATGCGGTTCGGACCCTCGGACGGGGTGCGGACTCTCTGTTTGAACTCAGACCGTCAAAGTTGAGCTTAAATCAGGACTCTCTCTCTCTCTTTTCCTGTTTTCACAGTATCAAGATGACAGCCGCACCTTACAACTACTCCTACATCTTCAAATACATCATCATCGGTGAGTGAGACGGTTTGAGTCATCACACTGAGGGAGGTCTGATGGTGGACTCGGCACCGAGGCTGATTTTAAGATCAACATAATCTGTGTCCCACTTCCAAAGGAGACACATAAGCAGTGATGCAGGAAAAGCACTAACACACACACTGTAAAACACTCTGCTGCAGTGAAAGTCTAAGTTTAAATCAGGAAAAAGCATTAAAGCAGCGCAGCGTCCCTGCGGCTGCTGTGCTGTTATATATTCTGTCATCAGGTTATTATTCCTCGTGCATTAATGGAAAGCAGGATGTTGCTGCTGCAGCTGGTGGAGCCGGAGCTCATGTTGAACCGGTTTGTATCGGACTGCAGCTGATGATGCTTTTCATTCTGGATCCATCTGCCGATTCTTTTCTCCGTCCATCCATCGATCGATCGATCGATCGACCCGGAGCCCAAAGCGACGCCTTCGCCGCGTCGTCGTGTCCGAGCGACAGTCCGAAGCTCGACGTTATTAACAAACATCACAGTTATTACAGTCGTTCAGAGGAAAAGCAGCAGATCTGCAGCCAGGAAGGGATTTACAGGAGAAACGACTTCAACGATTGTCATAATAATAATAATAAATGTTTATTTCTTCAAAACCAGAGTTACAAGGTGCTTCAAAATACATTACTATACGATACGATACAGGTGCAAAGATAGCGAATCACAGAGAAATGAATTGTAAAAGAACATCACACACAGAAAATGCAATAAAAACCGAGATTTCAAGAAGTGGTCAAACAGAGAGAGAGGAAACGAAAGATAAAAGAACAACATTAAAACATTTGAATAGACATAAAGATATTAAACACGTCTGTACAGGTGGGTTTTTAAACAGCCGCCGATTTAATTTTCTGTCAACCGACTAATCGTTTCAGCTGAACTTGAATAAGTTTTATTACAAAACATCAGATTTTATAAACTCTTCATGCGTTTTTGTGTAAAAATCTGAATCTGTGAAGTAACTGAAGCCGTCAGATAAACGTGGGGAAGTAAAAAGTGCAACATTTCAGTAGAAGAAGAAAGTGTCACGAAGAGAAAAGACTCAAGTAAAGTACAAGTACCTCAAATTCGTACTTAAAGCTCCAGTGTGGAGGGTTTAGTGGCGTCTATTGCTGAAATCGAAGTGTAGGAGGAACTACGGTGGCCGCGAAACTCGCGCGTTCGGTTTGTCCGCTCTGGGCTCCTGTAGAAACATGGCGGCCTCCGTGGAAGGGGACCCGCTCCCTCTGCAGATATAAAGGCTGATTCTAAGGTGACGAAAACACAGCGGTTCTTATTTTCAGGCGATTAAACACTGATGAAAACTAAATTATAAACATTATATCCCATTATTTCTGCCGACAGATCCCCCGACATGTTACATACTAGACCTTTAAGTTCAGTACGTGAGTAAATGTACTTAGTTACTTCCCACCACTACAAAATAAAGTACAGTCAGTATGCATACTGGAAAACATTTGATGTTTAACTTCATCAGAATATGAAATATAACAATTACATTTTTAGAAAAACATTTTGCTGCGACTTTCCGCCGCCAATATTACATCATTTCCTGCTAGTAAAGGAGCAACATACTTAGAAACGCGTCTACAGTTAGTATGTAGAAGCAGAGTTATCCGCTTTGATGGGACCTAATTTACCAAGTAACTACTAAACTTTACAGGCTCCACTTTCACAGACACGCCATCAGGTTTCAGATGGAGTTCCTACCTTCCGGACGGCTCGAGTTTATTTCTGTGAACACTGATTTGCAGAGGCTTTCCGCAGACGACCAGCCCACGGCTGCTAGCGTTAGCTCGCCTGTTAACCCTTTATAGAGCAGCGAGGTGTGAGGAGTTACTCCACACATCCAGGGTTCCTGCAGTAGTCCGATTCGTTCTCCTCACGCGGTGTTGGCGACCGACAGTTCTCTCGCTTCAAGTCTCCGACGGACACCAAACTCTCCGACTGTTAGAAAATATCCGGTTCTTGATTTAAAAAAAGTCAAAGCTACAAGAAGCCTGCGGACGTAAAAAACTGGAGGAGAGAAGTCGACTACAACTCCCAGGGTGCATTTCACCGTCAAACGTCCAATCGCAGAGCTGAGGCTAAAGATTAGACTTTGTAGAAACTTGATAGAACATCAGCAGTTTAAATCAGCAACAGCAGCTGAGGCTCATGGGTATTGTAGTATTTAGAACCATCCACCAGACTGACAGGGCTGAACTGGCGGTCGGAACATAAACCTGTGTGATCGTTAGATTGTGCAGGAGACTCCGGTGCACGTGAAACGGAGGTGATCCAAATCAGGCTTTGAGATGGGGGTTTACACTGAGGCGGCTCTCTGGGGGAGAAGCAGAGCTACATTAAACCAGATGGATCTGGTTTAATAAAGGGGGGCCTGAGGGTGCCGCTTAAATCAAACGAATAAATGCAACCAAAAGAGGAACTCAGAGTTTGGACAAAGTCTGCCTGGGGCATCCCGGCGGAGTCCTTACCGCAGCGGCCGGGGTTCGAATCCGGCCCGCGGACCTGTGCTGCATCTCCTCTCTACACTTCCTGTCTCTCTTCAGCTGTTCCTGTCAAATCCTAAAAATAATCTTAAAAAAACCCGACGTCTGCCTGACTAAATACGGAAACAAGGCTCGAAAACAAGAGCTTCGGGTTCACGTTAAATCAAACAGTAGATGGCCGCTTGCACGGCGGCCCGCTGCTCACGGCAAATCACAGCCGCCGCGACCCGTTACCTGGACGAGAACTTCGATCTCGTGTGTCGAAACTGCATCGGCACGACTGGAGAGCTGGACTGGGAGCCTCTGCAATCAGCCAGGAAGTGAGACGGGCGGCGTCCCGGGGACAGGGGACCGCACGCACACACACACGCACACACGCTACTGTACACACATGTGAAACGCTGGAAAGGGTTAGTCACATGGGGCGAGCGCCGGCCGAGGCGCCAGGAAGCAGCAGCTCCTCCCACATCACACCGGTGTGTCACCGAGCAAAGACTTGAGCTGACCAAACCGTCCCGCTTCACTTTAAAGTCGCAGCGGCTGCTGTGCCTGCAGCCTGACCTCTGACCTCTGACCTCGTGTTTTTAACTTCCTGTCTCTCTCCAGGTGATATGGGAGTAGGGAAGTCTTGTCTGCTGCACCAGTTCACAGAGAAAAAGTGTGAGTGATTTCTTCTTCTCTCCTGCTGCTCTTCCTCTGGGTCATTTTTGTTTTGCTTTCTGTGTGCCTCGTCTTCCTCTTCCTCTTCCCTCCCTCCCTCCTCCTCATATTCTCTATCCTCCCCATCCTCTCGTCACCGAACCCGAAACTTTCCCTTTCTTCCGTTTTTAAGAAGCATAAAAAGTAAAATATCATCACTGACAGTTTGGAGACGCTGAGATAAAAGAAGATGCTCTGTACTGATACACGGACACGCGTGCAGATTCTTTGTGGGTATTTGAATATGTGCTACTTTTTAATATTTAGTTCTATCGTATTGCCTATTTTATTGTATTATTCTACTCTAATTTAAAACATCAGTTTGTTTATACATGTTCTGTGCGTGGAGCGGGCTACAGCTGCATTTCACTGTCAACCAACACAACATGAAGAAGAAGACGTTCGACTGCTGTGGGAAATTTATACCTGAAACCCTTTATTGATCCCCGAAGGGAAACTCTTTGTCACAGCAGCTCGCCTTTACGTCAGCGCACACAGGAGAAAACGATATGATACACTATAAACAGGTCAGAAATAAATTAAGTAACATGTTGGTATAAGTATAAGAATAAACTAAGTGTGGAGTACCAAGTGGGTTTACTGGTTGATGATGAAGTGCAGTATAAAATACAATGTAACTAAATATGTAATAAATAATATTAATAAGCAGAGGTGCATGTGCTGTCGAAGAGTAATTGAGGTTTATAGTATCAGTAACAATAATTAAGAAAAACTAACACGGGAGTATTAACACAGAATATTGCACAGTTATTATTAATAATTATGGCAGAGATGTTAATGATCAGTGTCCAGTTTAGTGACTTCGGGTCAGACAGACTGACACTTAGAGGGAGGAGTTAAAGAGTCTGATGGCCACAGGCAGGAGTGACTTCCTGTGGCGCTCTGTGGTGCATTGTGGGGGGATGAGTCTTCCGCTGAAGGCGCTCCTTTGTTTGACCGGAGCGGGTGGGAGACGCTGTCCAAGATGGCATGTAGTTTACCCAGCATCCTCCTCTCTGACACCACCGCCAGAGAGTCCAGCTCCGCCCCCACAATGTCCCCGGCCTTACGGGTCAGTTTGTTGAGTCTGTTGGCGTCCGCTACCCTCAGCCTGCTGCCCCAGCATGCAACAGCATACAGGACAGCACCGGCCGCCACAGACTCATAGAACATCCTCAGCATCGTCCGGCAGATGCTGAAGGACCTCAGCCTCCTCAGGAAACAGAGGCGGCTCTGGCCCTTCCTGTAAACAGCCTGAGTGTTCTTGGCCCAGTCCAGTTTATAGTCCATGTGGACTCTCAGGTACTTGTAGTCCTCCACCATGTCCACACTGACCCCCCTGGATGGAAACCGGGGTCACTGGTGCCTTGGCCCTCCGCAGATCCACAACCAGCTCAAATCTTTAGCATTTTTGCATCACAATTTTGCTTCAGATGCAGGATGCAAATGCTTTCACTGTGTTTTGGGAACGATGAATAGTAGAAAGTGGATTCAGAATCAGGATTTATAAAATCTAAACACCCAAATCCTGCTTTTAACATCAGGGCTGCTGTGTTTGTTCTCCTCCTGCGTGTCAGTGTTGATGTTAACTGTCATAACGATGTGTATTTTGTGTGTGTGTGTGTGTGTGTGCGCGCAGTCATGGCGGACTGTCCTCACACCATCGGGGTGGAGTTCGGGACGAGGATCATGGAGGTCCACGGTCAGAAGGTGAAGCTGCAGATCTGGGACACGGCCGGTCAGGAGCGCTTCAGGGCCGTCACCAGGTCCTATTACAGAGGGGCCGCCGGGGCCCTCATGGTGTACGACATCACCAGGTACTGACGGGGGGGCGGGGTCACATGTGTGGGCGCTTCCTGTTCCTGAGAGCGATGGCGTGGAGATTAAAAATAGACATTTAGCTCATTTCTGGTTTCTGTGATTTCAGGGTGGTTTTCATATCGGTTTGATCTTTTTGATGAATAACTTTTTCTTTTCTTTTTGTTTGTGTTTTTTAGGAGAAGTACTTATAATCACCTGAGCAGCTGGTTGACAGATGCCAGGAATCTGACCAACCCGAACACAGTGAGTTAACGCACACACACACACACACACACACAAACCCGGGGGCTGGATTCGCTAAACATCTTAGTGCTACAATAGCTCCAGGCACATTCCTGTGTGTGTTTCCACCGCATCTGAAAAACTCTGGTCCATTAAAACGACCACCAGGAAGTAAAATCGCTGCAGGTGGGACTTCCGTAGCACCGAGAACTTACAGCTGAGGATCTAAACTCAGTCCCTGGAAAGTAAAGTAAAGTCGCAGGTAAGCTCCCCGAGCCCTTCAAAAAGCTCCTGTAACTAGTCGAGTTGGTACAAACTCGCTGTTACAAACTGAGTCGGTGAGGTGATGAGCCTCGTCCCGTCATTTTGGAAAATCTCTCGTCGCACCCCAGTTTTTATGACTGCAGTGATGCTACAATAATACTGCTGTGCAGTATCCTCCGTCTCATAATCATCTTAATAAGCTTAACCTGACAGTTCATGCACTGTTACTTATGTTATTACATTGTATTATTATACCGTGCATACTTATCATCAACCTCTAAACCCACTTTGTACTTTACACTTGTTTTAATTTTATACTTAAACCCACTTGGTGCTTAATTTATCTTGACTGTATTATATTCTGATTTGCTCCGTGCTTCTCTTCCTGTGTGCGCTGACGTGAAGGCGAGCTGCTGTAATAAAAGAGTTTCCCCTCGGGGATCAATAAAGTGTTTCTGATTCTGAATCTATAGGCACTGACTTACGTTATCCCTCCCTCCCGGCTGGTCGCAGCAGCAGCACACAGACGAACCACACGGTACAAACGCAAGTACTGTACGCCCTTTTTAAGCAGGAGTGCAAATTGCGGTAGGTAATTTCTAAGAGATAAGTTAAAAAGATGTGTTGCACTGGTGCCAGAAGTTGAGGGAAATGTCATTTTTAAAGTTAAATTAGCGAGTCCGGCGAAGTGGGAGGAGTTATTCCGTACAACAGAGCTGATGTCACGCGACGGTTGCTGGGCTGACTTGTAAAACTGCTTCTATATGAAGAATTACACCATCAAAGGACGCAGCGACGTGCCGGCGTTAGCGAGCTCCCTGCCGGTGATTCGTACGTAAGCTGGCACAGAGGGAGTCGTGTTGGTTCAGGCTGAACTGACCACTCAGAACACGTTGGAGCTGTATTAGTAATGTTTTTACATTTATTTTGGTCTGCAACAAGTAATACAGACAATAAGGCAAGAACATGTTTTTATAAAAGGGCTGAAAACAACACAACGTAAAGATGCTGATCGTGCATTTTTATTTATTCAAGTTATTTTTAAGCTTTTAGTTTAAACTTAAGTGTACTACATGTTTTTAATTCCTCACTTCAGCTGTTGTTCCATAAATTCAGCCCCCTTTTTTTTTTTTTTTTTACTGAAATACTGTTATTTAAACGTGCAAATTCCTCTTAAATCATATTGACTTTCTCTCATTTTAAACAACCTTTTTGGATTCTTTCAGGTGATGCTTGATTTTTTTTTTTCAACTCGATACTTGATTTGAGCAGTTTTTAATGTCGACCAACTCTCTAAATTTCAAGTCTTTTTAATTTAATGAACTTAATGTGGTCGACTCCTTGTTCAGTATAGTTTCTCACCTGTGTGTGTGTGTGTGTGTGTGTGTGTGTGTGTCCAGGTGATCATTCTGATTGGTAACAAGGCCGACCTGGAGGCTCAGAGAGACGTGACGTATGAGGAGGCCAAACAGTTCGCTGAAGAAAATGGTGAGAAGTGTGTTTGTGTGACATTATGGGACTAACGTGTGTGTGTGTGTGTGTGTGTGTGCAGTAAAATATGAAATAGAAATTGGATTGATTGTGATCTCTACTTCCTGTTGTTGATCAGGTTTGCTGTTTCTCGAGGCCAGCGCTAAGACGTAAGTGTACACACACACACACACACGCTATGTGGATGGTTTCTTTTCTTTCGTCACTATAAAACACACACAGACGCAGCTGAAAACACTGGGAAACTAAACATGCTAGCAGCGCAGATCCAAACATGAACATGCATACAGATGTCGTTACGCGTGAAGCATTAATACACACAGATAAAACACATTAGAGGTCTTGACGTCAAAGATTTTGGAGATTTCGCGTATAAATTAGCCTAATTTTCCCAATTTACCAGTTCAAAAAAGGGACCTGAGGACAGTCAGACCTGAGGTGCAACTTGTTCTCCGTGCACGTGACAATAAAGCTTTAATCTGTTAATTTGTATCCTGATCCCTCCGTCCTCCCTCTTTTTCCTCAGAGGGGAGAACGTGGAGGAGGCCTTCCTGGAAGCGGCAAAGAGGATTTACCAGAACATCCAAGATGGCAGTCTGGACCTGAACGCTGCAGAGTCAGGAGTCCAGCACAAACCGTCTGCGCCGCAGGGAGGCCGCCTCAACGCCGATAGCCAGCCCGCCAAAGAAGGCTGCAGCTGCTAACCACAGACAGAAACTACACACCCATCAGACGGACGGAGTCAGACAGATACGTACGCAGAGATCCCCTCTCCACCAGGCACCACCAACCAGACAGGATTTAGCTGGATTACGTTTAACACAGCAGTGGCACAGTCCCAACCACCTGTTGTCAAATCCAGACCTCAGTTCAGTACCCAAAACGAGATTCGGCCACCCTCCACCCAATCAAACGTTCACGAGCTTTGGTTCAGTCAGGGCGCCCTCAACCACATCCAGAAACCCACGGTCTCGAGAGACAAAATAAAGATGCGAGGCTCAAATTTGGACCAATTTACAGCCCAAATCTGGATTGCACCAATATGGGGTTCCCTTAGTTCTTAAATCTGGACATTGCAATGGACTGATCCACACCCCAGGCTTAAGATGGACCACCCCTGGTCCAAGTCAAGACTGCCTTCAGCTCAAATGCAGGCTTGATTGACCCAAAGGCAGGCCAAGCGGGACCCTTCTGAGCCCAGAATAGGACACCTCTAAACACATCACCAGACAACCCTTTTCCTGGACTACCATCCGGACCCCGCCTCTTCCAAGTCTGGATCCCCCATCCAAATTTGGACCAACCCTAGTTCCCACGGGACATCGCTATGGACACATCCAGAGCCTAGACTCAAAGCTGGACTGGCCTTGGTTCACCTCACATCCAGGCTTGCTTGCCCCAAAGGTAGGACCGCTCTAAGACCAGAATAGGACAGCCCTTAGTCCAGCACTAGACAACCATTTTCCCAAGACTGGATCCGACTCGTGGGACACCCATGTCCTAGAGACAAATACAATACTGGAATTCGGACAAACCTACAGCCCAAATCTGGACTACATTTCACTAAAAGGCGCCTCACCCAAGTTCCAACTCCGGACTTCCTATGGACAGATTCAGAGCCTGGTCTTGGTCCAAATCAAGGACCATCTCCAGTCCAAATCTTCAAATCTAGACCGTAGGGTCAAATTTAGCTATAATCTGATCTGCTATAAATCCAGATCTCCTTAACGCCACTTCTGACATTCACTCTTTGATATGAACTTTTGGATTTACAGTCGTACTTATGTCTCATACGTGTGTGTGTGTGTGTGTGATATCCCGTCGTTTGTTGTTCAGTTGGAGAATCCTTTTTTTTTTTTTAAATTCACGCTTCAAAACCATAAATTCTAACACAGAGTGGCTTGGACATCCGAAACCCACCTCTGGGATTCCTTCTTCGCGGAAAACGTTTCATTTCATGCCAGCGAACTCCTCGTCTCGCTCGTCACCCGTGAGTTTCCAAACGGCGCTCTTTCCGACGAAACCGGCTGACCTTCGAGCTGCCTGCCCGATCACCCGGATAGTTATTCCATCAGTTGTTCCACGTGGACTGCTGACCATTCACGCCGTGTCGGTAACGTGGGTCAGAAGACACTGTAGTTGTTGACGTGGATCGGAGACTTTCGAAAACCATTGTCTCTGGAGGCGTTTCGCAACTGGAGCTGATGATGTTATTTCACTTGTCTGACTACAGTCCAGTCACCTCGAAATGCTGGTTAAAGGTGCACTCCGCTAATCTTACACGAGGATCAGTTTACCCATCATGCTTAGTACCACTCAGCCTCAGAAAATACTTTGCGTAATGTCTTCTGCGGCTATGGGGGAGCTTTCTAGAGTCTGCAAAAATAAGCCTGATGTTTTGGCCAGTCTTTCTGTAAAATATAAATATATATCTTGCAAGTTCCCCAACTTCCTGGAAGTGTGAAACTAAAAGCCTTAGTGCGCTTCGAACAAACAAGTTTGCACGATGTGTCGTCCAGCCACGTCTAAATTACCGGAGTGCCCCTTTAATCCCAGCTGGACGGAGCGGTCACGGGGAAGAGCCGGGACCTCGCTGCACATAGTCCCGCACAAGTTTATACCTGCAAAGCATTAACACTCGCGTTACGGGTCTTCATTCGAAACTGACCCTCCCCGAATCCAACATGCATGAAAAGTTTATTTGCAAGTGTACACCCTGCCCGACCAAATCGGACTGAATATCATTTGGACCCAGCCGTACTTGGGTCCTGGTTCAGGTCTCTGTTACTACAGAAGGAACCAAGTGAACCCCTTGAAGACTCTTGACAAACACACATTCGCAGGCAGGAACCCCAAACCCGCCGTCTCTGCAACGCCAAAATAAAGTCTTAAATATTTTAACTAAATAACTTCGTTTGAGGCGACTCTGAATATCGATCGCTCTGCGGGGAGACAAAGCAACTGATCGATGATGGTGATGATAAAGAAAACGACTTGCCTGAGCCAGAATGTCGATACTGGTCCCTCAGTGGTTCACGAGTTCAGGATAGATTTTTATTACTTTCTTCTTGTTAATGTTGGGTTGTTTTCTAACGTGTTTCCAAATATATATATATATATATATACAGGATATTTTCGATGTCACAGCTCCCCCTAGAGGCCGTTTTCTGCGTCCCTCCTGGTTGAGTGCGTGTCGAGGGAAGAAAAATGGCGCAGGAGGAAGCAACGCAGATTCTTCAAATTTATTACTGCCTGGTTTTGTTTTGTTTGCTTTTTCTTTTCAACGTTAGGCTGGGATTTCACTTTACTTGAATGCGTTACTTACTCTGGGACTCACTAAAGCTAAATTACCGGGTTGCAATGAAGGCGTGCAAAAAAACAACAACAACCCCCACGCTTGATATCTTAAGAAACATTCGGACAATTTGCGCCTTCCAACGCAACGTCAGACTTTTCCAGTTCAAGTCAAAATGCCCGAGCCGAGCCTCGATGTCCCGAAGTGCTTTAAAGTTTCCTCTCCTGTCGCTAACCGTCAGTCATCGACTAAATGATTTAAATGTGAAATTAATTCATTAGGTGTTTTTAGAGTGCGATCCCAGCGCTACATGAACCAGATCGGTCATTCATTTTGTTCCTTACGAAGCATTCCAGCGCTGACTGGCTACAAAACAGAAACACCAACGTAGCGCCGCTAAACTTTACTTAACACTTTTAAAAAATATATATATATTTTAAAGCTGTATTCATTGATTTTGTGGTCACAAGGGGGCAGAAAACCCCCCCAAAACAAGCTGACTGATGCGCGCACACAGTACAACACGTAATGTTTTTAAAAGAAATCGATTAACGCAGCTTTGACCTGATACGATTCTGATTAACGTCAGATTTTACACTAAATAGATCGGCTGTCAAGCTTCGACTTTATGTGCAGTGTCTTTCCAGGAGGGAAAACACTAAAATAATATTCAGCGATACTGCTTAAATACCACGAAGGCTCTGGAGATCTTTTAAAAAAAAAGCTTGAGAAATGTTTCCTGTTGAGGTCCGAATGAGTCCCAGAAGCAGCAAATGTCACCAACAGGTTATCTGATGAAGCAAAATACAAATTACACATCAATCAAAATGATTAAAGAGGGCAATGTTTGATCATTTACGTACGTTACCATTTCCCTTTGTTATAAAGATCGGAGGACAATAAGAAATGCATGACGGTAAAACCTCTGCTAGGAGCAGGAAAATATGAAAAGACCAAATAAAACGAGCCAGTAAAAGGCAAATGTGTGTGAAATTCAGAATTATAAAAATTCTACACAATAATGAGGTACTAAGTCAACATGTTTACTTCCTCAGCCAAAGTTACGAGATAAAATGTTGTAATCATGATTTTAAAAAGTCATAATTTTGACTTGTTTGTGTTTTGATCGTTCTGTTTTTATTTTGTTAACAATTTCTTAGCGGAGAAGTTTCGTTTTTAAATAGTTTTATCAACAATTTGGAGGTGAATATATGAATTTAGATTATTTAACTCTTAGCTAATGTACGCATCTGTGGACTCCGCAGGTTAACGTGTTGGTGACGTTTGTCTCCCCTGGGACTCCGTACTGTTGTGCTGAATGTAAAAGGCAGCCGCTTGGAGGAAGTCGTGTTCCTGCCTGGCTCGCTTCGACCCCCCCCCCCCCGTCCTCTGCGATACCGCGGCTCAGAGTCTGGTCTGGTGGCGAGTCTCGCTCAGATCCCGTGTACATATCCAGTCAAAACTCAAGTGTTAAGGACATTAAAGCCAGTGCTGTCGGTGAGTCCAGGCTTCGCCGAGGACTCCTGGGCCCCGCTTCATCACAAAACCTGGTTTTTAACCCAGTCCGCGTCTGTCTGAAGGGGGAGCGATCGGTGTGATTTTACTCTTCCTGTCCTCTGATTGGTGGACAGCAGCCTTCTTCAACCGTGATGCTTGATTTTATGAATGAAGCCCCAGATTTTCAGGCCTCTTTGTTGCTTTTCATCACTTAATAACCTGCATTCGCTGGAGGGGAGAAACTTTTTTCATTTTAAAAAAGGAAAGGAGGAGGTAGTTCGCTTCCTCGTTGACGCTTGTGGGGTTTTTTTTTGTGTGATTTTTAACAAGTTTCCAGGAACCAAAGGCTCACAAAAGTCAACAGGAAGTCACCGGACTCACGAAAGAAAAACACAAGCATTTAATTAAAGAAAAATATTCATAAATGAATTAAAAAAGCATCAGAAGAGGCTGCTGCCTGCTCACAGCAGTGCCGGGACTGCGGGCGGCAGCGTAACCCGCCTTTTTAAAAAGTTTGTTACAGCGCCCCCCCACATTCCTAAATTTAAAGAACATCTTTAGATAAACGTCACAGCTAGAGTCGTTTTTTTGTTTTTTTTAATAACGATAAATGCTTCTAACGATAAAACAGACGGAGGCAATTTAAAAATCAGGCTGAAAAACATTTTAATTTGAGAATTAACTGCAGGTCAGAGTTTTATCTCCGCTCCGCACGTTTTTATTCTTTTTCTTTCTGTAATGTCTGTTGATTTTCTGTCTGCTAAAGTAACAAACATGCTTCCTGTGATTCTTTTGACTATTTATATTCTAAATCTGTAATGATTTTTCTTCTGCTGTACCTTTTCATTGTACGACCGTGGGGATTCAGTTATTTGTATATAAAGTATATATATATACTGTATCTACGCTGATGGATCTCATTTGTCGGAGCGATGTGGTTGTTTTTTTAAATTCACCTGCACCTTCAGTCCAAATGAATCTGCTGGGAAACACTGCTTAGCTTCCTCGACCAAAGTCAAGTTCAGCACTTCTTCCTGACGGAGAAACAGTTTGGCACATGACTGCCGCGGAAACCTGCGATTTTTGTTGTTCTTACATATCAGTTGTTCGCATTAAACAAACGTGACATAACACGGTAGAAAAGGTTTCAGTCGTAGTCGTCTGGACGCTGTTTTCAGAATCGAGACGTTTCGGCTCCCATCCGGAAGTCATTCTCAACTGTGAAAATGGTCTGAGAACTCAGAAATTTAAGCTACTCTGTGTTGCTTAAGCCCCGCCCTCAGGAAGGAGTCTACCTGAGTATCTGTTGATTAGCTAGTTTCACCTGAAACTGACCTAATAGTTTCCATGATGGCCCAGTAATCAGTAATCAGGCCTGTTGTTTTCTGGCTGCACCTCCCTCATCACTGTTAAGCACCTGATTAGCATGTGATTGGCTTGACCACGGTGTTAATACACTGTGGTAAACTTTGGGCAGGTTGAATCTCAGACCACCATTTCTGTTCAAAGAGGGGTTTTCTTTTTTCACAAAAATGGCTTCTTTGACTCCTCTTTCAAACCAACTCTTCTCTCTGCTTAGACTCTTCACCTCGCTGTCTTCAAATGTGCGGTTTGTAGCTTTCAGATGCAAACGCACGGCGCTCTGCGATCCCGAGTCAGCGTGTCGTCTGTGCTGATAAAGTCTTGATTCTGAAAACAGCGTCCAGACGACTACGACCGAAACCTTTTCTACGATGGGACGACGCCGTCGTGATATAACACGTTTAATCAGTGAGCTTTAGAGCTGCTGCTAGGTGGACTTTTGTTACCTTAAGACGGAGCCAGGCTAGCTGTTTCCCCCTGTTTCCAGTCTTTATGCTAAGCTAAGCTAACCAGCTGCTGGCTGTAGCTTCATATTTACCGTACAGACGAGTGATCTAACGCTGAGAGAGAAAGCAGTGGTGGAAAAGTACTCAGATGTTTTAAGAGTATTAATACCACAGTGTAAAGATTCTTTTTACTCCTGCACTTAATATGAGGGATGCACCAATCCAACACCATTTCCCCGAATTTAAAACCTGTAAACTTCACGTCTAATTTCAGCTAAAACACTCAATTTTATAACAAAAACAAAAGAAAAGGGATTTAATGTGGATCGGTCCCGTCATGCCTGACATCCAGTCCACTAAATAAGGTCAGAATCAGATCCATCGCTCCAGTGCGTCACCGCTTTACATGCTTACTTTTCTAAAAGTAACTATTCAGCTCAATAAAATGCTCTGTGCAACAGTTAAACTCTGAGGTTATTAATGTATCCTAAGTTACATTCTGCCTAATAATACTTCACTGATTATTTCCAAATTGATTTATAGAAAAACAGCAGGTTCTAACAATGAAATGTATCCGTTACTTTCTTTATTTTGGACACTTTAGATATTTTTATCTCCCAATTTCAGGGTTTAACGGAGAATAAATCAACTCTGGACTGTAAACTGCTCGTTCACACACAGTTTTCAAAGATCATTTCTGTTTTAATATTTAACAAAAACAGACATAACAAAAGCATTTTAAGCAGAAAAAGAGTTAAAGTCACGTTGGGTGGTTTGATCAGAGAGCAGATCTGATTCCAGGTCAGATCCGTCTTGTGTCTCCGCTAACGTACAAAATGATTCCTTTGCAGTCTCCGAACAAACGCGACGCTGGCGGCGGCAGGTTTGCATTCACACGTCTGTTCCTCGCTGTGTGTTTTCCACCATCCGTCTTTCTGAACGGCTGAAACGTGATTCTGGACTTTTCTGTTTATGTTTTGAGATCGAAAGTAAATCCACAGCTGATTTATTTTACGGCGAACGCCTTTCGAGAAGCACAGCTCGCCGGAGCTTCCAGGCGAACGCCAACACTCGAAGCCGAAACGCCTCCAGCGGAATCGGTCTCCACCCAAACAGTGGAGGTGAATGGCGCTCGCAGCTTTAAAACACGGAAGAAGCGCTCAGAAGTACTGATTAAGGGCCCATTCAGAGTAATACTGGATTATAATTATCGGTGGAGCTCATTTTAATAACTTCATATCCTGCTGGTAGCTTCATCTGTAACATTACATCCTAACTGATTAGTTGGGTTATAGTTTAGTTCCTTTTTATAGATTTAGATGATTAATAAAAGTCCAACGTGTCCCGCTGAGGTGGACTGGAAGCAGCACAGGCTGAATCCCATTCATCTCCGAGACTGAAGTGTCCGCGTAAAGCGACCGGTTATTTCCTCCAAACTGGTCGCTTTCAGAAAACAGGAACAAAGTTTTGGGCTTTTTAAAAAAAAAAACTGTTCTGTTATTAGTTTTTAGTGGAAAAACTTAACTTTCTGCAAAAAAAAGGCAGAAATCTGGAGAACTGAAACCGACTGGACAGACAGACAGACACAGCTAGAGGAAGACGCCGTGGCTAAACTGTGTCAAGACGTCCAGTTTATTAGGTACAGCTAGCTAAAAATGCTGTAGTCTCACAACAGTCCTGCAAGTTATCCTCCGTCATGAAGGTCGTAATGTTCAGCTTCTGGTTGTTTACAGAAATATTAAAAAGAACTGAACGTTGTAACCGTCGTGACGGAGGATTTGTTGCAGGACCGCTGCATTAGACTGCAGCAGGTTTAGCTCGGTGTACTAATAAACCGGACGCTGAGTGTGTGTTGTAAATGTTATTGAACATTGCTGCTTATTGTTAGCATGTAGCTTGTTAGCTATGAAGACCAGGAGAGAGAGAGAGAGAGGGGGACTACATGTCTACGGGACTATCTCTGCACCACCTGCTGCTGTCTGACGATCGCAGACTCAACACCTGCCGCCGAACGCCGCCTACCGCAACCGGCGGCAAAAACTTGAAATGTTCGTCTGGAGACTCGAGCGAGAGCGAAAGCGCCTGAGGTCGGAAAACTTTATCCGTCACTAAACACACGAACAGAACAGTCCAGAAGAGTCACGGCTTCAGAAAGACAAACGGAAGACTTGAGCTCAGTGTGAAACATCCCGAGTGTGTTAACGTGGAGGGGGCGTGTCCTCGGCAGAGGCTGCTGACCTCACAGACGGATCACAGTTTGATTGGCGGCAGACGGTGTGACATCACTACGTGGTTCTGCTCTTGGAGGCGGGCTCTGTCTCCTGCTCGTACTCAATCTCCACGTACGCTCGCTTCTTCCTCGCCGCCGAGCCGTTAGCTGGAGATTTGCCTTTCGATTTGGAGGCCTTCGCCTCCATCTCCTCCTCCTCTTCTTCTTCACTGGACTCCTCCTCCTCCTCCTCCTCCTCGTCGCTGCTCGTCTTCAGTTTGTTCATGTCCTGAGAGACGAAACCAAAAACATTCAGATTAAAAATGTGCGAGCTCAACACCAGGAAGTGTCGTGGATACTGCAGGTCTAAAAAAAAAACAAAAAAAGAAGTTTATTTTAATGTTTAAAAACTAAATTTCCTAACGAACTAAACTAACCGGCTCTGGCGAGATCTGTCCACAAACCAGTTTCAGCGGAAGTGAAAACTCAAACTCACGTCACAGACTTTAATCAAAGGGCTCCCTCTTTGCGTTTCCTTGCGGGCTCGAGACTGCGTACATTTTAAAACGCGACTCACGGGAGCCTCCAGAGCCGCCCGTCCACAGAGAGAAACACCCGAACCACGTAGCGGATGAATCTCGTCTGGTGAGAGACTCTCCGATCACCATCGGCCGAATTCAATATATTCGCTTCTCATTTACATAGTTTACTGTTGTCATGACGACAGCGATGTAATCGCGGCTCAGTGACACGTTAACCAGCTGCTTTTATAACGACGCCGTCGCATTAACAAACACAAAGGGTTTCCTTCATATCGTGAACATCTGCACGGTCTAAACCCTGTGCAGCTCTTCTCGTTGAAAACAGAAGTATTTCACATCTTTTATTGCAAATGTCTATTTTACATTTCAATCTTTTCTCTCACTATGTCTGCCGAGGCCGTCTTGCACCAAATTACCAACCTACTTAGCAACAACGTGAACCTATCTAATCCCTGCACACGGACGGCTGAACCGCCCGCACGCTCCACCAATCAGAGAGCCGATTCACCTCGAAGTCGCTCAGGTCGCTCTCCTCCACTTCTTCCTCCGCTACAAACTCTCTCTTCCCGACGTCCTGCAGACAGAAAGGACAAAACTACGTCAGGCTGGAGCTCTGCGCGTGAAGTCTGTTTGAGCAGATATGATGAAAGCGTCCTTCGTCACCTCTTCCTCCTCTTCCTCCTCTTCCTCCTCAGACTCGGACTCGCTCTCCTCTTCCTGTTGCTCCAGAGCTCTGTCGAAGGCGTGGACCGGGAAGTTGTAGATGTCTCCGTACTGAAAACGCACAAACAACTTTTTTACTGATCCGATTTATTCTGTCTGAGTGAATGCTAGCATTAGCTCACACCACAGCAACAACAGCTAACATCTGGCATGTTAGCATGCTCACACTAGCATGTTAGCATGCTCACACTTCAGTTTCTGTGTAAAGTATGAGACGCGTAAGTGTCGACCTTCGAAAAGTCAGAGCAACAAACTCTCGTTTACTGGAACAAAGGCGTTTCTTCGTGTATCTTTAAAAATCTGTAATTTTACTTTTACTCGAGTGTTTTTTTATTTCACAGCTCTTTTTATTTACTATCAAGTCATTTGTGTCTCTTCTGGTTAATTGTAAGTTTATTTCTTGTACGTGTTGACGTGTTAATGCACTTTATTTAATAGTAACATCATTTACATTTAACTGACCTACGTTTTACTTTTATCGGAGTACATTTTTAATCAAGTACCTGAGTAAAATTACTATAAAGTAACAGTACTTTTAGTCTAATATTCGAGTACTGTTTCCATCCCAGTCGAAGTCCTCTGCTGCTCGAGTCGATTCTGATTGTAGCAGGTATTATTAGTATTTATATTTATGTACATTTCCACTTATTAGAACTTTTGCCGTACCGTTCCCTGTTTGAGTCTCTCCAGCAGCTCCTTCTCGATGGCGTTATCCAGCTGAGCGGCGATCAGAGCTTTCTCCTGCAAACACGACAGACAACACAGGTGAGCACACCTTTAACGTTTGCGCGTAGCCGCGCGTAGCGTTTTCGGCGTTGATCGCTCACCTCTTTCCTCTTCTCTCTCCTCTCCACCTTCCTGCTGAGAGGAACCAACTTCCTCCTGGAGACACAGAAAAACAGACGTCAAACTTCATTAAGTTTCTTTAAGAATTATTTTATCTCTATTGTCTGTCGAGGACAGAGATAAATATCTCTAAATACGCCTGAATTTCCCCTCTGAGGATCAATAAAGTTTTATTTTATCTTATGTTATATTGGAACTATTCTCTCTTTCTGAGTTAATCTCTCCGTCAGAAACCTAAAAACACTCCCAGGGTTTCCGACGATACAATCTGTTCAGATTTTGGCAGCAAATCAAGATTTCCAGTGTTTATAGAGTCGTGTTGAGCAGATGGACGGCTCATCAGCCTGATGATGCAGCTACTTCCTGTAGTTTGTTGCAGTGTGTTGTTGTAGTGTGTTGTAGTAATGTGGTGTAGTTTGTTGTTGTAATGTGTTGTAGTGTGTTGTAGTAATAGTTTGTTGTTGTAGTATGTTGTAGTAATGTGTTGTTGTAGTATGTAGTTTGTTGTAGTAATGTGTTGTATGTTGTTGTAGTAGTTTGTAGTTTGTTGTTGTAGTAATGTGTTGTAGTAATGTGTTGTTGTAGTATGTAGTTTGTTGTTGTAGTATGTAGTTTGTTGTAGTTTGTTGTTGTAGTTTGTTGTAGTTTGTTGTTGTAGTATGTTGTAGTAATGTGTTGTTGTAGTATGTAGTTTGTTGTTGTAGTAATGTGTTGTAGTAACGTGTTGTAGTATGTAGTTTGTTGTAGTAATGTGTTGTTGTATGTTGTTGTAGTAGTTTGTTGTTGTAGTATGTTGTTGTTGTAGTTTGTAGTTTGTTGTTGTAGTAGTTTGTGGTTTGTTGTTGTGGTATGTAGTTTGTTGTAGTAATAGTTTGTTGTTGTAGTTTGTAGTTTGTTGTAGTAGTTGTAGTAATGTGTTGTAGTAATAGTTTGTTGTAGTAGTTTGTTGTTGTAGTTTGTTGTAGTGGTAGTTTGTTAAACAGTACTTACTGTCTCTTCAGGACCAGTTTGCGCATGCGGATCAGGTACTGAGTGATTTTGGTGAAACGCTGTTTGCATTTGTGTCGGATGAATCGAGGCCAGTAGATCAAATTCTCGTCGATCTGTTCCAGAGCTTTCTCGTAGTTTTTACTGAGCTTCACCTGCACAAACACACGCAGACTTCTTCAGACTAAAATGCACATTTTCCGACTTAACATTCGTGGTCGGCCTCCACTTTTATTAGTCCAACATAACAGGAACAAGTTCTTCATTTGATAAGAATAAAATGTCATTAAATGTTAGTTATTTTAGGATTATAAAGAATCCACATTAATACACTGACTGAGTTAAAAGCTTTTAATGTGGATTGTCTTTAAAGCTGTCAGTATGCTCCATCAGAACTGCTCGTCAGGTGGTCGCACAGCTTCAGAAACCCCCTGCTAGCGGCTCCGTTTAGCATTTTGCAACGTATTTAAATTCAACTTACAGTTATAAACGTCTCTGGACAAACTGAAACACTATGGACTGTGAAATAAATGAAGCCTCCTGCTCACCTTCTCCCACATCTTGGCAGGAAAAGCTGCTCTCTCGATCACCTTCATGTAGAGGAAACACTGACCTACAAGAGAAAACGCGAACATTATTAATGGGCTGATTAACTGTATTAGTTGTTTATACGGTTTATAAAATACAGCTTGTTAAAGGTGAAACCAGCGGCTGCTCTAGTTTGTCTCAGATGTTTATGAGTTGCTGTCTAAACTTTTCAGATGGTTTCTTTTAAATAACAGTTTGAATCCCAAAGAGATCAAATAAACACTTTAACTAAAAACATCAGAGAAAAGTCCAAAATATTAATAGAAATTTGTGTATCAGAACTTTGTTTCTTCTTCTTTCCTCTCCCATTAATCATCTGGTGACCCTTTGGAGGGGCCCGACGCCTAGGTTGGGAACCACTGGACTAAACTAGCTAACTGTGTATAAAGCAGTTAAAACTAGCTAACTGTGTATAAAGCAGTTAAAACTAGCTAACTGTGTATAAAGCAGTTAAAACTAGCTAACTGTGTATAAAGCAGTTAAAACTAGCTAACTGTGTATAAAGCAGTTAAAACTAGCTAACTGTGTATAAAGCAGTTAAAACTAGCTGACTGAGCGCTACTTCATCAGTGTTAATAAAGTAAAATAATGTATAATTTGTGGAACAAGTACTTTTACTATAATACGTCTGTGCTTTTACTTCAGTAAAGTTTTAAATGAATGACTTCTCCTTGTAATGGAGTACTTGTACATCGTGGTATTAGTACTTTTACTTCAGTAAAAGATCGGAGTACTTCTTCCAGCACTTCAGGAGGTTTTTTTGGGCAAACATCAGCGAGTGGTGGTTGTTTTTCAGAAAACAACAATGTGCGGCGCTCAAATATTAATTATCACAACACAATAGAGTAGATTCTGCACACTGAAGAACACATTTTAGGCAGTTTATCCTGCGTGTTAAAGGGTTGGTGTGAGTGCGTGAAGTACCTTTCTCCTCTCTGATGGTGGCGTACTGACTGTTGGCCAGCGGACACGACGAGCGGTTACACAGCCCCGTGATGTTGTATTCATTACGGCAGAAGCCCTGATCCTTCGTCCTGGACAGACGGATGAGAGAAGATGTTACCTGGACTCAAAACGGCAGCGCACGTTGAGAAGCAGGATAAAAATCATTGTGCGGCATCTAGATGTTGTTAAACAACGCTCTGGGTTTGTGATTCAGAAAACTGATGATGATGAGCTCTGTGACTCAAACGTAACAAGAGATGAAAGACCCGCTCAGAATCAGTAAACGATGTTAACAGCGAGAAATTAACTCCGTCACATCTAAGCGACGACACAGCTATCGTACTGAGGAGCAGACTGAGTTTCAGACTCACTTGACTTTGTAGGAGCAGAACTGTTTGTTCCCGATAATGTCCCAGATCACCTGCAGGAAGCAGATTTAACACATTATACTTGACTTGCAAGAGCAGGGGTGTAATAATAATAATAATAATAATTTCACAAAAATCACATAATGTTCATATTTTTTGCGACTCTAAAAAAAAAAAACCTTTTATAGCACCCTGTGTTCAGTGTCTAGCTGTATTTATACACCTAAAGATCTCTGCTGAACTCAGGTCGTTGACAGTTATACATACTAGAATTTAGTCTATTTTTGATGTAGAATAAGAGTTATTAATAAACTGTCCCCATAATGTGAAATTCAGGAATGACTGGTTAGACTATCTGTCAGAGAAACATGATGTTAATACACTGCACATACAAGATATGTCAATAAATTGTACATAAATTGAAGATGAGGATGAGTAACGTGTTGCCGAAATTAAGCTGCCTCACAGCCCTACCAACGTGTGCGTCGACTCATGCTCTAACAGCTGTGACAGCCACACAATCTTAAAAAAAGACCTTTTTATAACGGAGTTTGGCGTCACGTTTGACATGAAAAAACTAGCCTAGCTTAGTGTCAACGTGTCTCATATGCTGTTAAAACATTATATTTCTATCCGTACATAATTAGTTAAGATAACTACTGTTCAGTAAATAGTCTAGCTACTAAACAGTAGATAAAAAAATAACCCAGATTTATCAACTTTTAAATAGTTACCGGTAAGCTAACGTTAGCATTAAGATTTAGCAGAGCACATTAGCAGATTCAAATTAATTTATCACACTTACGTCGTCGTGTTGCATTTTTAGTTCCTCGCAGATCTGCCCGCAGCTTCGCCGCCGAGTCCACTGTTTGTTTAAATTATATTAAAGAAGTTAATCTTAAGTTACGACGGAGTTTTTCTGTCTTCGACGCCACATGGAGAGTCAGGGAGCCACCATTTTTGTTTGCATGGGCAAGATCTCGGAGTCGTGAAGTCACCGTGAAGAAGTATCGCGATACTTGACAACTAGACTGGGAGGACACCGTCTGAATTTATTGTTAATAATAAATCTCTATTTGGGAAGTTCTTCACACACAAACGTTAATTTACTAAATCTAAATAAATAAATATTTTCTAATTCATTTTCTTCATAAATCAAAACTTTAGAAAACAAACAAAAAGAGCAACAAATCTAAAAAAAACGCCACGTTTTATTCACTAAATGCAATTTAAAAAAAATCATTTGCATTATTTTATTTTATTTACATATATATATATATATTTATATTTTCTTATTTTGTGTAGGTAAACGTGAATGAGATTATGCTATAAAGGAATTTTATTTTCGTTTATTTATAGTTTTGTTATTAATTATTACATTAAATAAGTTCTTTTTTTGTTTAAACTTGGATAATTAATACTAAACGTTTTAATGCAGTACTTAACTATAATTAATTATAACAACTTCATATGAAATAAATGTTATTAAAAATAAGAAAATGAGAATTATAAAGGAATTCATTTCTGTTACACATTAAGGGAACACATTTAATAATCTGTATAGTTCAGTTGGTGCTGGAACTGTAATCCGGCACATTATAGAAAAACTGACAAACATAATGAAACAGATGAAACTATATAATAATATAACATTTTATATTTTAGAACAAAGAAAATGTTTGTTAGTTTGTTGCGACAAAGTCTAAGGAGCTGGTTGTGGATCTGCGGGGGGGCCAAGGCACCAGGGACCATCCAGGGGGGTCAGTGTGGACATTGTGGAGGACTACAAGTACCTGGGAGTCCACATGGACTATAAACTGGACTGGACCAAGAACACTCAGGCTGTTTACAGGAAGGGCCAGAGCCGCCTCTGTTTCCTGAGGAGGCTGAGGTCCTTCAGCATCTGCCGGACGATGCTGAGGACGTTTTATGAGTCTGTGGTGGCCGGTGCTGTCCTGTATGCTGTTGCATGCTGGGACAGAAGTCACTCTAATTTATTGATATTTATTCACACTTCTATCACTAAATTCAAATGCTGAAATTAACAATGAATAAATACAAACAATGTATTTTTTCACAGCTGCTGAAGATCAATCAGAATCAGAAACACTTTATTGATCCCCGAAGGGAAACTCTTTGTTACAGCAGCTCGCCTTTACGTCAGCGCACACAGGAGGAAGTACTAGCAAACAATATAATACACTATAAAACAGGTCAGAATAAATGAAGTATCATGTCGGTATAAGTATAAGATAAACTAAGTGTCGAGTACCAAGTGGGTTTACTGGTTGATGATGAAAGTACAGTATAAAGTACAGTGTAACTAAATATGTAATAAGTAATAAGCGGAGGTGCATGTGCTGTCGAGAGTAATGGAGGTAATATAATATCAGTAACAATAAATAAGAAAAACTAACATGGGAAAACTAATATTGCACAGAGTATTAACACAGAATATTGCACAGAGTATTAACACAGAATATTGCACAGAGTATTAACACAGAATATTGCACAGAGTATTAACACAGAATATTGCACAGAGTATTAACACAGAATATTGCACAGAGTATTAACACAGAATATTGCACAGAGTATTAACACAGAATATTGCACAGAGTATTAACACAGAATATTGCACAGAGTATTAACACAGAATATTGCACAGAGTATTAACACAGAATATTGCACAGAGTATTAACACAGAATATTGCACATTTATTATTAATTATGGCAGAGATGTTAATGATCAATGTCCAGTTTAGTGACTTCGGGTCAAACAGACTGACACTTAGAGGGAGGAGTTAAACTACACGCCATCTTGGACGGCGTCTCCCACCCGCTCCATGACGTGCTGGTCAAGCAAAGGAGCGCCTTCAGCGGAAGACTCATCCCCCCACAATGCACCACAGAGCGCCACAGGAAGTCACTCCTGCATGTGTCCATCAGACTCTTTAGCTCCTCCCTCTAAGTGTCAGTCTGTCTGACCCGAAGTCACTAAACTGGACACTGATCATTAACATCTCCGCCATAATTGAATAACTGTGCAATATTCTGTGTTTTTTAGTTTAATTTATTGATATTTATTCACACTTCTATTACTGCTGTGCAATATCCTCCGTCTCATAATCATCTTAATGAGCTACACTTGGCAGTTCATGCACTAGTACTTATTAAACCCACTTTGTACTTCACACTTATTTTAATTTTATACTTTAAACCCACTTGGTGCTTAATGGATCTGACCTGTATTGTATATTTTTTGCTCAGTGCTTCTCTTCCTGTGTGCGCTGACGTGACAGCGAGCTGCTCGGGGATCAATAAAGTGTTCCTGATCACCTTCACGTGGGCGCGGGGTTTTTCTGTTACTGTGATCTTGGTTTTGTCACCAAAACAACTTTCATTTTCTCATTCACAGACTCAAAGCGATGACTTCCGGTTCAGGATCAGAAGGGCTGAGGCGCAGAGCGTAACAAGGTGAGGCCGCACCTGTCACGGATGGACCGTGAACGCACCGATCATCATTTTCATGAACTGGAAAGATCACGAGGGACCAACATGGCGCTGGAGCTCCCTGTACCGCCTCCGGCTCTCTGACTCACGGTGTCACATGTCGCGACTCGACATTTTCTTATTTTCATCCTCCGCCGCCTCGCGCCACTGCGAACATCCGGTCGGCCTGTTTGTTGTTTTATTTTTTAATCGGAATTAAGCAGCTAGGAAAGCAGAGTTTTGCGCTCCGTCCGGAGAGGTGCATTGTGGGAGCGACCGCACGTCAAAGGGGACAACAGCGACGCCTGGCGCCGCGGAGCGGAACTGCACCGCTGTGGCGTCCAGACTGTAAACCTGCAGTAACTGATCCTGTCCAGCTGTTTCCGGCTGAAACACGTCGTGAACACAACATGTCGTCAGCTTTTCACCTATATATCTACATCTATATCTACCTATATATATCTCTATATCTCTATTATATATCTCTATATATCTCTATATCTCTATTATATATCTCTCTATATATCTCTCTATATCTCTATATAGAGAACACAACATAAACATGTCGTCAGCTTTTCACCTATATATCTACATCTATATCTCTATATATATCTCTATATCTCTATATAGAGAACACAACATTAACATGTCGTCAGCTTTTCAGGTGACATGTTGAACTTAATTATTGTACATATCCGTCAGTATACTTAATAATAATAATAATAATAATAATAATAAAACTTTATTTATAGAGCACTTATCAAAACAAAGGACAAAGTGCTTCACAACAAGAGAAACATAAAGAAATAAAATACATAAAATAAGCAGCCAGTTCAGGTAAAATCAGGATCTGCTTTCAGATAAAAATGTGTTTTGAGACGAGACTTAAACGAAGACTCTGACTCAGACAGCCTGATGTCTTCGGGCAGGTTGATCCAGAGCCTCGGGGCCCTGATGGGAAAACCTCTGTCCCCCTTAGTTTCCATCCTGGACTCAGGAGCAGACAGAAGGTGAAGGTTCATAAGGGACTACAAGGTCTAAGATACAGTCTGGAGCCATGAAGAGCCTTAAAAGTCATCAACGAGATCTTAAAGTCGATCCTGAAACCAGCAGGGAGCCGATGTAAAGAGGCTGCTTCTGTTTACAGTAACGCCATCTGTATATAACGTCCACAGCACCACTTTATATCCTGCACTTCTGCTTAGACCTACACTGCATTTCGTCTCCTTGTGTAACGACAATAAAGCTGAATCTAAAGCTAAAACAGCTGCTTGTTTCCACCTGCAGCAGCTGCAGAGTCACATGACGCTTCATCAGGAGGCGAGTCTTGGATGTGAGTCCAGTCTTCTCTCCGTCAGCTCTGTGTTCGGTCTAATAATCATCGAAATTGTTCCAATAAAGCTGATTCTGATCTTACTGTGAACACTATAAATGAATAAATCCTGTCAAACTGCAGTAAAGTCTGTCGATGAAGGAAAAGTAGAGACAGGAAGTGGAACAGAAATCAAAACAAAATCTCCTAAAAGCCATTTCGCCGGTGTTCACACTGAAGTGTGTCTGAAGTTTATTAGACCCACACGGAAAAATAAATCTATTATAATCATATATGTTATAAAATGTCAGTGGAGGAGGAAGCACTCAGGTCCGTTACTGCAGTAAAAGTACCGACACACACACTGAAAACACTCTGCTGCAGTGAAAGTGTGTGAGTGTATCGCAGAAAAGGTTTCAGTCGTGGTCGTCTGGACGCTGTTTTCAGAATCGAGACGTTTCGGCTCCCATCCGGAAGTCGTTCTCAATTGTGAAAAAATTGGACGGGAACTCAGAAATTTAAGCTACTCTGTGTTGCTTAAGCCCCGCCCTCAGGGAGGAGTCTACCTGAGTGTCTGTTGATTAGCTAGTTTCACCTGAAACTGACCTGATAGTTTCCATGATGGCCCAGTAATCAGTAATCAGGCCTGTTGTTTTCTGGCTGCACCTCCCTCATCACTGTTAAGTACCTGATTAGCATGTGATTGGCTTGACCAAGGTGATAACACACTGTGGTAAACTTTGGGCAGGTTGAATCTCAGACCACCATTTCTGTTCAAAGAGGGGTTTTCTTTTTTCATAAAAATGGCTTCTTTGACTCCTCTTTCAAACCAACTCTTCTCTCTACTTAGACTCTTCACCTCGCTGTCTTCAAACGTGCGGTTTGTAGCTTTTAGACGCGAACGCACGGCGCTCTGCGATCCCGAGTTAGCGTGTCGTCTGTGCTGATAAAGTCTTTTGTGAAGTGGCTGTTTGGTCTCGCCTGTGTACCGCTCTTGTTAGCTTGTTAGCTTGTAGCTGGCAGTGGCTGACAGCGTTAGCGGTTGTGAAACATGTTACAGTGTGTTCATGTTGTAAATAGCTGAACGAAGCTCCATGTTTGCAGTAAAAGCTCCCACCACGCTAACGCAGTGCTAACTCTCCTCTCAGCGCTGACAGTCCGCTCGGCGCTGCAGGTTTCAGGTTTCCTTCAGACGCACGTGTTTTTTGCGAATTTCAAATTTTCTTGACAATAAATCAAACCGTTTTCGTATTTGTATGTTTTATTTTGAAATTCTGAGGTTCTCTGCTGTTCTTCGGCAGAACCAGATGAACTGTACTGATCTAGTGCTGGTACTAAGTGTTAAACCAGTCCGTGAGTTAATCAGTCAGTCAGACTGAGATCAGCACTAATGGAGCTGCACTAATTGATGATGAGTTTGATTGACAGGTTGATTAAATGTCTGGGGGCGGAGCTAACGTCTGAGGAGAGAGAGAAGAAAGTCATGCAGCAATATCACGTCAGCAGTGATGCAGGAAGTAGTCAGACCCGTTGCTGCTGCAGCTGGAGCTCATGTTGAACCGGTTTGTATCGGACTGCAGCTGATGATGCTTTTCATTCTGGATCCATCTGCCGATTCTTTTCTCCGTCGATCAATCGATCGGTTTGTGAAATTCATGAAAACAGATGGATATCTATATCATTGATGTATGAGTCCGGTCTTCTCTTCCAGCAGCTGCTGAGGGAAACATCTGGCTCTTTAGCTGCTAGATGCTCCGCTACGTTCGCTAGCTGCTCTCTGGCTGCTGTCTGCTGCTCAGCAGGAAGCGTTCAGAGGCTTTTTACAGCTTCTTCTTCTCTGGCGGCGACGCTCTGAGAGCCGAGAGCGAACCAGAGCAGCGGCAGACGAACAGCGAGCTCGGTGACGCATTAAATGCAGTTTATTGTTAAACAGTGTTTTCACATTATAGCACATCGTGTTCACTACCATCAGTGGAAGAAGTCTTCATGGACCTCACAAAGTGTCAAAAAGACTGCTGACAGAGACAATGGCTGCTTCCTGTTCAGCTGCACTAAAACTCCTGCATCCAAGTGTCACCCGAGTCAAACACAAAAGTACTAAAGTCAAAGTGTTGGGCAGAATTTCAGGGAATTATATTATTATATATATATATATATATCATATTACTACTGACGCTTTAACACATATTTGAACTACTTTACAAACTGTTGGGACAGTTTCATCTGTGACATTTTATAAACTCTTCATCTTTAATCTGCAAAGCAACTAAAGCTGTCAGACAAACGCAGTGAAGTGAAACGTACGATATTTCCCTCCGAGATGTGGAAAGCAGAAGAAAAATACTCAAGTAAAAGAACCTCAATATTGTACTCCGTTATATATATATATATATATATATATATATATATATATATATGGAGTATTATCATCATAGTATCTTGTTCTGCTGGTCTGATATATTCTGATTCAAGACTTCAATTTATTGTAAATCTGAACATCATTTATAAGGCGACACGACTCAAAAAGAGATTGATTTATATAGATATAGATATTAGACTATACTAATATCTATATATATAGATCTATATCTATCTGAGATTTTAACGTTCCAGTATAATGTTACTCATCTTCTAGGTTGTACAAATGTTTTTTAAAGTCTGTTATATTTCTGTATTTATCTTGATGTATGTTTGACTTTCATCTGCTCTTTGAAAAACGGTAATATTTACACATTTATGTCCTTCGTGAAAAGGTTTCAGTCGTGGTCGTCTGGACGCTGTTTTCAGAATCAAGACGTTTCGGCTCCCATCCGGAAGTCATTCTCAACTGTGAAGAAATGGGACGGGAACTAGAAATGTAAGCTACTCTGTGTTGCTTAAGCCCCGCCCTCAGGAAGGAGTCTACCTGAGTATCTGTTGATTAGCTAGTTTCACCTGAAACTGACCTAATAGTTTCCATGATGGCCCAGTAATCAGTAATCAGGCCTGTTGTTTTCTGGCTGCACCTCCCTCATCACTGTTAAGTACCTGATTAGCATGTGACCAAGGTGATAATACACTCTGATAGACTTAAGGTACTTACTCTAGATACTCAGGTAGACTCCTCCCTGAGGGCGGGGCTTAAGCAACACAGAGTAGCTTAAATTTCTGAGTTCTCAGACCATTTTCACAATTGAGAATGACTTCCGGATGGGAGCCGAAACGTCTCGATTCTGAAAACAGCGTCCAGACGACCACGACTGAAACCTTTTCTACGATGTTAACGCTCCTGGACGAATGAGGGACGACACCGTCTTATTTATGTCCATGAAATTCACGCCGCTGAGAATCAACTGAACCACTACGAACACGTCTGTGGAGACGGACGGAGGCAATGTTTACGTCCACAAATAAAAAAAGACAGTCAGCAGAGACGGCTCTGCTGCAGGACACCTGACCCAGGTGACGACGACGACGACGGCCGCCGTCTCTTCTCATTCATTCGTCTCTCGAGTAGCGTCCGCTCCCGTGAGCCGGGGCGTCTCTCTACAATGTCAGGAAGCTAAAACAAAAACAGAAAGAACTGACAGACGCAACAGTGAAAAAACAGAGAAATGGTTTATTTTAGTAAATAGTGCGAGCGTTTCACGGCTGTACAACACTGGCATCTGTAGTTGGCACTCTTTAAAGGGACGCTCCACCCAAAAACAGAATTCACACCCGTCATCACGCCTGTGGTGACAACTGTTCAACATGATAACAACTGCTGTCAGTTCTGTTTGTAGGAAGATACTCTTTGTTTTTATTTTTTATTTTTTATTTGCTCAATAACCCCAAAAACAGCAGCCTCTGGGACGCACGGTACAAAATAAAACAGGGAACGAAAAGAACGAAAGGCACCCAAAGCCACGACGGACAGACGGCAGCTGAGCAACTGAAAACTACACGGACATGCAACTCACATCGATTTACACGGAGCTAGAATATAGGCATGCAAAAACAACACTGCTCTGAACAGGGCTGATCGACGACACACACACACACACACGCACGCACACACACACGCACTCACGCACACACACACTCTGTAAAATACGAACGGCGTGTCGGCTCCTGAACAGACGACTACTGATGTCCACATCATGGAGGCTGCAGATCCACCCAGACACTGGTTTTGTCCCCCCCCCTCCCTCTCCCTCCCCCAAGAGTCTTATTACTTCCCATGGTTCATGGGCCTGAAGCCAGGTGCATTGTGGGTAACGCTCCCACAACATCCAGGTCGACCGCAACGGTTAGTCGAACGCCAGCAGCTGAAAGACGAGCCGTCCCAACGCCGTCCAGGCGTCTCCCCCGGTGACGGAGGTAACGGCAGGTTAAAGACGCAGGGCCGGGAAGTCTTCCGTAACCCGACCGGGTGAGCGTTTCCGCCCGGACCGTTCTGATAGCGTCACCCGCTCTCTCGGAGCGTCGGCGCTGGAAACAGAACCCGCCTCCCCGTCGGGTTCCGCGTTCCTGTGAAATCTGGTAACGCCGAGATCCCCGGGACGCTGAACGCGTCGTCGTCTCTGGAAAACAAAGTCCGTTATGTTAATCGTTTTTACGATCACGCCACGAAATAAAACCGAAGCCCTCATTCGTCCTCTGCGGCCGGGACGTTCCGAATACGTTTTCAGCGGAGAACCGGACGAGTTCTGGAACCGGAACGCGCCGGGTTCTGGACCGTTCTGGTCTCCGTGTTCTAGAATTTGCAGCCGCATGTGCGTTTCAGGAGAGATTCTAAAAACGGAACGGAGTGTGGCGAAACGTTCCACGTTCTAGAATCCCAGAACGCAGGAATCCGAACTGCTGCCGGATGTGAGAACAGCGTCCCTCCTTCAGAAGATCCACATTCTGAAGGGACGCGTTCCAAAAACACACCTAACGCAACGAATGTGCTTAAATGCTCGATTTCAAATCCGAGAAAAAAAACGTTGTGGAACTCGCTGCGACATCCCAACCAGGTGCGTTCCAGAACCAGAACCTGGCGGGTTCCACGGCGAGAACGCACGGCTCTGTGTTCTAGAATCTGAAGCTGTCAACTGAAGGAAACCCCCAAAACCCCCAAAAAAAAAAAAGGGTTCCAAACACGTTGCACGCATTGCGATGGGACACGTTCCACATTTTAGATTCTAGACTCGGAACAAGAGTTTTCCAGAACTTGCAGAAAGCGCTCTGGACCGCAGCCGCAGGCGGAGGGCGTGTGCTACACTTTAAACAACAGATTCCAGAACGGCGACGCAGGCGAGTTCCAGGTTCTCGAATCAGAACAAGAACCCTCAGACCAGGACTGAAGGCAGCCGAGTGACAATCCGCCGGTTTGGAAACGCTTCTTTTAAAAAACACATTTAGCTTCAGCTCTTCAGACACACGACACGCGGATCAGGCAGCGCGGCTGGTGGCGCTAATGCTAATGTCACTGCTAGTGATGTCTACACATCTACTGTGGTGGGCGGAGCTACATCGGCTAAGAGCACGGGATTGTGGGAGGTGAACGAGCACCCCCCCCCCCGACTGAAACCGTTAGAGAGGACGGGCGCGTTTACAGCGAGCTGTAAAGCGGCTGACAGGGAGGAAGTCGCAAAGCTTTATTTCCAGAACGGAAGAGAGGGATTTATCAGCGTACAGTTAGAGGAAAAATAATCCCACAAACCAACCGGATCAGTGGAGCTGCAGGCGGGACACAAGTTCTGGGTAACATACAGCGTACACAGGACAACGAGAGGGGAAACCAAAGAGATCGTACTCAAAGAAATCAAGGCCCGCTGAAATCAACATATTAACAAAAGGAGAAACTGCACAGCGCGTCGATATGAAAGCAGAAGAAGAAGAGGAGGGACAGATTCTTAGAAAAACACAGGCGAACCCCAGCGAGCAGGTCTGGTCCATAACGAACCACATCCGTGCCTGAGCTGAGCCGACCCTCGCTGCCTCGGGCGGGGGCGGGGCGGGGGGGGGCGTGGCGCCTGCTGCAGTTCAGTTCCACCTCCACTCAGGCGGAGCGGCATGTGGCCGATACACTCAGGAACCGACTGGTCGTTTTAGAGCCGATCGATCGGCTGTCTCGGGGGGGGGGCGTTAAAGCAACATTCAGACATTTCGAAATATTCTGCCCCCGCTTCCAGTCGCTGCTCTACACTTCATTATTTTAACCCCCCTTATATTTAGCTCCTATAAGCAGTATATAGACATGTAATAAATGTTTATAACGCACTGTAATGTCGCTGTGAGCAGATCTAAAGTGTTTATTACACTCGCACAGATGTGCAGGCTGCCGCATCAACATAATGAAGGACAATATAGTAAAACACAGCTGGAGTAACATAAAATACGTCTTCGCAGTAAGAGTTATAATTATCCACAAATACTTTACATTAATAAACGCTTAAAATGTCTTTCTATCTGCTTATTATCGTGTTATAAACCATTCATTAAATGTAACAACACATACTGCTTAGAAATGTTAAATGGGGGGGGGGTTACCCTAAACACATCCTGGACATACAGTATCAATAACTGATCTTTTTATTGATCTCAACAAGAGGATTACCCAAAACACAGTTTGAGCGGAACTAATTCTCATCTGGACCAGAGTCCATGAAAAGTTTGTGCCGATATATTTGATTAGCATTTTCATCCTGGTTTAAATCAAGGGTCTGGAATATTTCAGCATGTTTTTGAAAACCTTGTTTTGGCACAAATATTAAAACATGTTGAGTTCAGGTGTGAAACATCAGCTGGAGCATCAACGGTTAAAACAAAAACAACAAAAACCCACGAGTCCAACCTTCACGTTGACATTTCGGGAACTGAAGCTGCACCAGAAACTGTTTAAATAACGGAGAGAAAGTAACAACACGAAGAAAAAGCTAAAACCGCTCAACAGAAAAAGAGCTCAGACTGGATTATTCACAAAAAAAAAGGAGGAAAATAGCTTGTTAGCATCATTAGCATTCCTACTCAAACTGAACCTGGGCGACCACGAGCGCTGCGAGCAGTTAGCCGGCTTCACGAGGACAGCTAACGATGCTAATCAGGCCGACGCGACGCTTTCTCTGCCAGCTCGTACATCTGACACCTGAGCCCCTCTAGCTGTCTGATGTAAAAACCTAAAAAGGCATTGTGGGTAATGTAGGAATCAACAGCAACGGGAAGAAGACGAACGATAAAAAGAAGAAGAGTCAGTGTGCTTCAGGCTGTTCCGCTCAGCGTCTCTGTTCGTCATCAGGTGACCTGCAGGGGGGCGGGGTCAGTGAAACGCTCTGTGATTGGACACCAGCTCCTCCCGTGTGTCCACTTACACCGTCTATAAATGCAGATGGAGAAGGTGACGGAGGCCAGACGATGGTTCGGCTTTCACTTCATCTAGAGGGGGGGGGGGGGCCCTGTAATCCTGAAGTCCCGTCCCTTCATTAACCCCAGCAGACTCAGACCTGCCCCCCCTCTGACAACAGACGCCTCAAACGGTCTGACAGGGTTTCAGGAAAGGGGGGGGGGGGGGAGGAGGTCTTTCTGTTTCTGTAAATGGTTTCAGACCTGCTTTGACCCCGGAGACCTTTTGGTTTCGTCTTGTGGTCTCAGTATCGTGTCCTCGCAGGTCTCTGGTCGTCTCAGGGTGCAGAAGATTTCAAACTAAACCAGATTCGTTGTTTTTTTTTTTTTAAAAGTTTGTTTGTTATCGCCACAAATGTTCCTAAATAGAATTGAAACAACACAGGTTTCAGTTCTTCACTGCGTCGCTGGTCTTCTCTGGGGGGCGGCTGGACCAGTTCTGTGTTTCAGCAGATGTCAGGAGGAAGCATCTCAACGGTCTAAAGAAATCTGATGAGCGATAAATGACTGGATACACCTCAGTGAGTCTTCTGAAGACTGGAAGCGGGTCTGTACTTCGGTGAGGAGGGGGGGACTAACCCATAATGGTTGCGTGTTTCCTGTTTTTAAGGCGTTTCATAAACCAAAGAGTAAAGAATGGATCTCATCGGTCTCAGGCGTCTCCACAGATCAGAGCGAGTCTCAGGATGTTTTAAACCCTAGCTGTAGTTTTTCTTCACTGGGGGGGGTTTTGATGGAGTTTTTAGGTGGGTCTAGGCAGGTCTCGGTAAGTCTTTTTTTTGGGGGGGGGGTCCCGGACCAGGTTTTCTGGTCTTAGGAGGTCTTGACCAGGTCGTAGACGTAGATGTGGAAGTCGTCGTCAAACTTGATGAAGTAGACGGAGGGCTTGGCCTCCACCTGGTGGATGACCATACCCGACCGCTTCCCGCCGTCCTCTTTGGCGTACTCCACCTGTTTGCCCACCAGACTGTCGACCACCTCGCCGGGCTCCCGCTCCGCCGCCACGCTGTCGTCTGGAGGGGCAGAGAGAGAGGGGGTGGATTAGTGTGGCTGGTTACCGGGTCAGCGGCTAACGTAGAGACGTTAGTTGTAAAAACCTCGTTTCAGAGACAAAGAAACGTTGAGTCGTACACTAGAGCTCGGCGTAAACGGGACTTTTGAGGTCGATCGTGATATTAATCGTTAAAAAACGATGTAGGTATTCACTTTTCAACAAACATTTCCGATGAGGTTACTAGAAGTTATGTGCCGACAGCAGGAGCTCGGCGTTTTGGTAAAAAACGCCACGTCAGTCAGCGTTGCTAAATGTTAAATATCAATTAAGTCAATACATCCGCTGAGCTTCAACATTTCCTTAAAACTTAAAACTAGTCAATTCAGAACCTGAAGGATCGTCGCAGCTGCAGAAAAACCTTTAATCTCGTGGCTCTAAATCCTCCTAAATCTCGCTGTGTGAAATCTTCACAGCCAGGGAGCTCAGACACGCTCGCCGCTCGGACGCCTGATGCTGGAGAAAGCACAAGTTGCTGCGGTTTGTTGCTAAAGCTGCTAGCTCCAAGGGGACCGGTCTAATTGCTGGTGTTTGACCCGGTAAGTGTGTTCACCCCGCATGCTTTGATGGACGGTGAAGCTTCAGGCGATAAACTTAGTTTTGGGCGTTTCCCGTCTTTGCTGCATCAGCAGCGTGCTAAGTGTCGGCGCCGTCTGGGACCGTCCCGTCCGCTTGTCGGAAACAGACGAAGTCTTCTGTCCTGTCCGTTGAGCTGAAGGATCACGTGGCTGTTGGTTTGTTGTCGAGCAACGCGTCGCATTGACGGCAAAACCGTTTCTTTCTCTCGTCGAGGAAAACGTCTCTAAGTGTTTCTAAATGACTTCAAAAACACGACAGTTCTGTTCTTACTGGCTGGCAGACTGCATTTGCCGACACCAACATATCTAAAATCGATCTGGCCAATGTATCAAACACAGAACGGCACGACGAGTGAAAACACCCCGAAAAACACATAAAACACAGCTTGATGAAAAGACAGTTAGTGTGAAACATACAAATTTAAATGCAATAATAATATAATTAACTATAATTAATTAATATAATTATAAAAACCTTTAGCGCCTGATTTAGGTTTGCAAAGTGAACCGGCGTCACTCACTGGAGTCGGGCATGATGCGCAGGTCTCCCTCCTTGTAGTCGTCCAGCAGCTGGTACATGTAGAGGACCGGGTCCTTCTCGTAGGTGATGTAGAACCAGGCGGTCATGATGGGAGCCCGAGCCAACACCATCCCCCTCCACTCCTCCTTCGGCCCGTCCTCCGTCTCGAACATGTGCTCCACCGCTTTCCCGATCATCGTCTCCGCCAGCAGCGAGTCGCTCACGCGGGCCGGAGCTGGACCAATCACAGAGAGGCAGAGAGGGAGTTTACGACGACGTCACCCCGGGCGTCTTTGCTCAGATATTGTGTGTATTTGTGTGTGTGTGTGTGTGTGTGTGTATAATGTTCTGACATTAGCTGCAGGGAAACTAGTAACGAAACAAAGCGATAAGTCAGAGCTGGAGACGCCCGCTACACGCTGCTGGGGTTTCCCCATCCGCTCACAGTCGGGACAGTTTTTACACAACAAGGTAACGGAGCGTCAGGGGGTTCCTCTCTGCGTTGTCTTTCCTCACCCACTCGGTCGGGCAGGACCTCCAGCCCCACCACCCGCTCGTCACTGTACAGCTCCAGGCCGTAGATGCAGTCGAAGCCGTCGTATTTGATCAGGTAGAGGGAGGGGTTGACGGGGACCTGGTCCAGGACCGTCCCCTTCCACTGGGACGACTTACCTAAGAGGGAGCGCAGATTTTATTAGCCAAGCAGGAAAGAAAAAAGGGGCCGACGAGCAGCTGACGGAGTCTCTCCCCCCATCACGCTCACAGAAAGGCTGAAATAAAACATCTGGATACTGATTACAAGCACAACATACTGGCTTTCAACAGCTCCTGTCAGACCCCCACCCCCAAAAATCTCTTTAAATCCAACTTACTGCCCTCCTTCCAGATGTGCTGGATCCTGCAGCCCACTATGTTCCTTCTGGGCTGAGCCAGAGTCTTACTGGGACCAACGCTGGTCCTCTGTTTCCTGCAGGGAGGAGAGAAAGATGAGAGAAACCGATGACGCAGGAGGACGAAAGACAAGACGAACAGAGAAGAAGAAGAAGACGAACAGAGAAGAAGAAGAAGAAGAAGAAGAAGTAAGAGCAGATGAGTAGATGGAAAAGAGAGGGAATTGAATTAGAGCAAAATAAAGTCAGAAGTTGAGAAACGGAAAAAATGAAGAAGAGGTTGGAAGCGAAGGAAAGAGACGTAAAGAGAAACAGATGAGACAGAAGATGAAGAGGAGGAGGAGGAGGAGGAGGAGGAGATGTTCGTTCCAGCTGCGTTTCGGACGACATATTTTCACCAGACTTACTTGTGCGAGTTCTTCTTCTTCATCATGTTTGCAGACACGCCTGAATGTCCTGAAACACAAACACTGAACCGTCACACTGATCGCGGTGCGTTCGAGGACGCTCCGACATCTGAGGTCGGTTTAAAAAAAAAAAAAGGTGAAAAAAACGACCAAGTTCACGTCATCATTTCGACAACGTCCACGTTTGATCGTCGTCACTGATCCCTGCTCATCAAATATGAGTCTATATAAAAGTATTTCTTCTTTATTCTAAATTCCCACTTCAAAATGTTAAATGAACGATCGTCTCAATAAACACAGAAACACGCTCTCCTGGATAGTTTAACGTTACTGCAGGATGGTTCTTTAAAAAGCTCCAGCGTGGAACATTTAGGAGGCAGAAATATAATTTAGTCAGCGTTTAATCGCCTGAAGATAAGAAGCGCTGAGTTTCCGTCACCTTAGAATCAGCCTTTATATTTACAGAGGGAGCGGGTCCCCTTCCACGGAGGCCGCCATGTTGCACCGCCATGTTTCTACAGGAGCCCAGAACGGACAAACCGGCTCCACAGAGGGCCGTTATCGAGTTTCGCTTCACCGCAGTTCCTCCTGCACGCCTGGGAGGGGAGGGCGAGGCGAGCGGCGCTCACGTGGCTGCAAACTGCAGTTTCGCCGCTAGAGGCCGCTAAACGCTCCACGCTGGACGCTTAAAAAAAGGTTACATTTCTTCCACTTTTACAAAATGTTGGTTGAAGAACTACAAATTAAATTTCTTCTTCTTCTCTCTGCAGTCAGATTCTCTTCCGCTGCAGGAAACCTCGAGTGTTTCTGTCTGAAAGAAGAAGAAGAAGAAGAAGAAACCTGCAGCCTCCAGATTTCTTCTTCTGCAGCCTCCGCTGATCCTCAGACGTCACGAGCGTTTTTAATGTTTGATGCATTCTGTAACTCACCTCCGTCTGCTCGGGGCCGCGGGGCCGGGGGGCTCTTGAATGGGGTCTTCATTCATCCACCTGTAGGGGGGGCAGCCAGCCAGGCCGCCGGTCCAGGCTAAACGCTGGGAGTCGGTGTGCGTGACACCAGGTCAGTGTGCGTTTGGGGAGGGAGGGAGTGGGGTGAGGATGGAAGGAGGGGCAGGGGAGGAGGGTAGGGAAAGGAGGGAGGAGGTGGCGGGGAAGAAGGTGCACCAGGAATTAGGCCGGGCCCTGGACAGGCTGCATACAGGCCGGGTACAGACTAACGCCTGGACGCTGAGGCGACGTCACAGCTGATGGGCTCGATGAGGAAACGTGCGTTCAGCCTGAGGAGGGAAACCAGATATTTAGAAACAAAACAAAACATATACATTTCCTGTTTTTAAATTGATAAATCAGATGATTTCATCCTCAGTAACCGAGCAGATTGTGAGTCAAGATCTTGTCAAACGATCTGCGTGATCTCGGCCGATACACATAACCAAGCAGGAGAAGTCTCACTGAAATAAATAAATAAAAAAGGATCTTACAGTTACAGAATTAAGTGAAATGTCCTGGAAACCTTTAGTTTGATGCCGAATGTTCCTGAACAGTCGACGAAGCACCGGGCTTTCACCGAATCACAGCGTGTTATTGGTCATTATGTGCTGAAGTGACAAAAACACACTTTAAAGTCTGATTTCTCAGCCAGTGTCGCGCTGCCAACTGTAAATGCTATTTCAATACATTTCCCACAATCCTCCGCTAATCGTTAGCTAAAGAGCTAACTAACGTTAAAAACGTTTCGGAGGGACTTTTTGCAGCCGGTGAACAGTTCAGATATTTGAGACTTTAAACATGTCTGAACATCAGATCCCCAATATTCGTTTTGTTTACACATAAACCATTATTTTATTTCCGATCCCTTAAATTCGGCCCTTAAAGAGCCAAGATACCCGAGCCGAGCAGGTGAAACATGATCCGCTGGGGGTTACGAGCCCAGTGTAGACATATTCAGTGAATTTAATTAATGTCAGTGAAATATAAATAAATAAATAAATAAATAAACTCCCTCATTACCGACCTGATAATTTACCTTCTGACCTGTTTTTATAGTTTTATAGTGCATCATATTGTTTGCTGGTACTTTCTCCTGTGTGCGCTGACGTGAAGGCGAGCTGCTGTAACAAAGAGTTTCCCTTCGGGGATCAATAAAGTGTTTCTGATCATTAAAAACCGGATTAAATCCTTTCTGTCCACGTGGAAATCAAACAAAGTCGAACTCTGACGATCGCTTTCCCAGCAGACGCGTCGGCTCTTCTCTCGTACCATCGCGGCGTGACAGCGAGCCGGCGTGATCAATGCCGGTGTCATTTTATTATTTCCACCTGGGGAGCATGGTAACACAACATCCATCGCAGCTGAAGAGCTGAGCTCCTATTGGTCGGCGTCACCGAACACGCCCGTCTTCCTGTCGGGAAGTCCGCCAGCCGCCGCGGCTCCGGGCGCGTGGCGGGGGCCTTCGCTTCCCGAGCGGTCGTCTCGTGAAGGTCGGCGCTCAGATCAAACACTCCTCTACAATAAAGAGCCAATGGAGTCCGATGCTCTTAACGAGCTAACTGTCCTCTTCACGTTTCCGTCAGCAGTCGGCCATCTTTTCCCCGACTTCAGTTTCCGTCTCGGCGAGTCTTTAACGGAGACGGACTCTTCGCCAGCGAGCGTCTCAGTCTCTCAGTTTGAGCTCTGTGACTAACCGATTTATTGTTTAACCCCCCCCCGACACAACCGCAGGTCACAAGGTCAGAGGTCAGAGGTCGGGGGGCCGTCCACCCCGCGGCACGTTGCGCCCCTCAGATCCTCATAGGCGCAAATATCAGCTGTTCCAAACTAACGGTCACCCTCGCGATCGACGAGCCGACTCTTCCACCAAACGTCCGATGAGAAGTTCAACAGCTGAAAACACAAAACACGCCGAGTTTCCTGCCAAATAAAAAAAAACATGACAAACTGGAACCGAATCTTTTTCACTTCTGCTTAAAAACGGAATTAAAAACTAAATTGATTAAATAAAATCTTTTCGCTTCTAATTACGTTAGTTTTAAACAAAAAAAAAAAAACGCACTTACAGCATCAAAAACAGCAGCACTCACTAAGACCAGGCCCCGCCCCTGCTGCTGCTTTATATCCCGTAATCTGTAGCATCGTGTTTTATAAGCCGATCGTTCGTTTTATTCGTAAAATCTCAATTTATCAATATATATTAGCGGTTTAATCTCCCTCTGAAGAAGCGTGAAGTCTAGTTTTTTACATCTCAGCATCAGTTTGGGCCGAAAGTGCGAAACGTGCAGTTCGACTTTGTTTTCTGTGACATTATTCTTATTTTATTTCTGGATTGTTTTGAACTCTCTGACTTTATTTGCCTCCTGACATGCTTTCAGCCACGTGAAGCGCTCCTGTATAAATAAAGTTTATTGTTATTTTTCATTAATTAGCTGAAATATTTTGCTTTTTGGTCTTTAAAAAAAAAAAAAAAAAAAACGTCCTTCGCGAGTTCTCAGACGCCTCGTTTCTTATCAGACGAGCCAGAACAAGAAGAAGTGTTTTTGGAATAAACGATGAACCTTTTTCTGACCAGCTGATCGATCGGTTATTGGGTGAATCTTTTCAGGCGCAGGTGAGTGAAAGCAGCCGCTCTGCAGTCTGAAACGCCACGGCACGCCTTCCTTTTCCCGTCTCTGAAGCTGACGAAAGGCCACAAAATAACGACCCGACCAGACATCGGGACGAACGGTCTCAGGCAGGCCGTCCCGCCGGGGAAACTGCAGAAACGACACCAACGGGACGAGTTCCCCTCCGAAGCCCCCGCTGGCGTCCACGCCGCGGCGTCACGGCGGTAAAAACACAGATAAACAGAGGGGAGTTCTGAAGAGAAGCACGACACAAACCACAGACCTGCTGCTGCTGCACGAGCAGCGCTGCAGTAACACAGACCAGGACCAGGACCAGGACCAGGATCCGACCAGGCTGCAGCCCCGGAGAGAGACAGAGAGGCCACGGCGGGAGGTGGAGGTCTGATGCGAGGGATTAAAGCTCCGGACTGAGGCTGGGAAACTGATGGTCGAAGCACCGGAGCTTTAAAGATGGAGGAAGACGCCTCGTCTGACCGGCGAACAGCCGATCGTTTCAGCGGCCGATCAAAGAGGCGAGTAAATGAAGTCAACTGATGGATCTCAAACGTTCTCCAGCTTCTCAGACGTGAAGACTCGCAGGTTTTTCTTCCGTCTCCCGCGACAGGAAGCCGAACACACCTGGCCGCTGGATCGCACAAACGACACGGTGGCAGAGTCCACAGGTGCACCGGTATCGGGGTTAAGATCTGGTTTTTCCGGAGCGCCCCGGTTACGTGTTGCACGTGGAAACATCACATCCTGGGTTCAGACGTAGAGACTAACTGCTTCAGATGATCCCCGCTGCTCGCTGGAGTAAAGGCCTGGGGGCGTGTCCACACAACACCTGAGACCACGAGAACTAAGAGGCGCGTCAGTCCGGACTTTCACAAAAAGCACTTTACCTCCAAAAAAAAGGTTTCTGCTCAGCTGACCGGCCTCGTCGCGTCCGTGTTTGTAAAAATACACCAGCTACGAACGTTTAACCAGTCTGCGCGACCAGCAGCGAAGCCTGTTAGAGCGCCGCGCAGGGCCCCCGAGAACCGGTCCGCCAGGGACCCCGAGAACCAGCGCCGCACAGGGACCCAGAGAGCCGGTCCACGCAGGGACCCAGAGAGCCGGTCCACGCAGGGACCCAGAGAACCGGTCCGCCAGGGACCCAGAGAGCCGGCGCCGCGCAGGGACCCAGAGAGCCGGCGCCACGCAGGGACCCAGAGAACCGGTCCGCCAGGGACCCAGAGAACCGGTCCGCCAGGGACCCAGAGAACCAGCGCCGCGCAGGGACCCAGAGAGCCGGCGCCACGCAGGGACCCAGAGAACCGGTCCGCCAGGGACCCAGAGAACCAGCGCCGCGCAGGGACCCAGAGAGCCGGCGCCACGCAGGGACCCAGAGAACCGGTCCGCAGGGACCCAGAGAGCCGGTCCACGCAGGGACCCAGAGAACCGGTCCGCCAGGGACCCAGAGAGCCGGTCCACGCAGGGACCCAGAGAGCCGGTCCACGCAGGGACCCAGAGAACCGGTCCGCCAGGGACCCAGAGAACCAGTCCGCCAGGGACCCAGAGAGCCGGCGCCACGCAGGGACCCAGAGAGCCGGTCCGCCAGGGACCCAGAGAACCGGTCCGCCAGGGACCCAGAGAGCCGGTCCACGCAGGGACCCAGAGAACCGGTCCGCCAGGGACCCAGAGAACCGGCGCCGCGTCAGGTCACCGCCACGCATCAGATAATCCATTCAGTGACTCATCGTTTCTGCATGGGAGTATTACTTAGAGCGTCCCTGTGGGGGGGCTGCTCCTCCACACTGTATCCAGGGGCAGGGGGCGGGGCCAGACTCCCCCCCAGGAGAAAAAGTGACCAGGAGACGTTTCCACAAACCGCCCGAGAGAAGCCATCATCACTGACAGAACGTCCAACGCCAGGGGAGCAAGACCAGAGTCATCCAGGTCACTGATCCACAGAAACACCTGAGTTCACCTGACAGGAGGCACGCGGGGGCAGGGGCAGGGGGACTTCCTGTACCCTGAACACCAACCACACTGTTCCTGTGCCCCCCTCCTCCTCCTCCTCCTCCTCCTCCTCGCTACCTGAACAGTGTTTTTGTATTTGCAGAATAGTGATGATCCCTCACCTGACAACACACACACACACACACACACACACACTGACTGTGTGTGTGTGTGTGTGTGTGTGTGTGTGTGTGTGTGCAGGTCACATTAAAATGAGAGCAGGGTGTCATGACTGCGTTTCTCTGGAAATGAAACTGCTGGAATGAGCTGCTGGTTGTTTTGGGCTGACGATGATGACGATGAAGATGTTGATGATGATGAAGATGATGATGAAGACGTCCAGCCAGAGGTCACAGTTTACCCTCCTAATTACCTGACCAGCACACCGCCCGCCCTGCTGGTTCCACTCCACAATATTTAAACATGTGCAGAGATAACTGGTCACACACACACACACACACACACACACACACACACACACACACACACACACACACGGCAGCCATGTTGCGCCAGTATTTACAAAAACCCGCATCGCTGCAAAAAAAAAAAAAAGGCGCAAGCGAACAAAGGGAGCGGGGCGGTCTGCGGGGACAAGCAGGCGCTATGCTAGCTGGGCTGCGGTAAAACGTCGAAACAGACGAACGGTCCGTTAAACGGCCGCTCAGGCGGTGCCCGAGGCCGCGGTTTCTTACCGGTGCAGTAATCAGTGTCGCCGCATAATCCCGATCAACCGCCGAGGCTCCAAATTGATCCGCTCTGCCTCCGTTTGGTTCTCCGCTGCGTCAAGCTAGCCGCGCTAAAATGGCGGGGAGGGCGGAAGCGAGGCGGCGGGGCCTTCAAAGTAAAAGCGCGAATGTCGATGCAACGTGTTTGGTGAAACAAAGGGATACCAAGCAGATCCAAATAAAGACGTGTGTGAAGGAAGAGTTACCACTAAACGCTCACTATGTTATCATTTAGCAAATTGTTTCACTTTACTAATAATAATATAATCTGGAACCTTCTGCGATTACGTTTTTTTTTTTTAATTGCAAAATTTTCTCTCACTGAATTGCTGCAGAAACTGTTTTTCTTTAGGTCTTGTTTGTTTCTATGGTTTCAAACAGCTCTTGGGGTTTTTTTGTGCTATCTGGTTGTTTCTAGGATCAAAAATATCCTTTACATGAATATATTAAAACTTTTATTTATAATGTTATGATGGTATTTCTGTGTGATTCTGATTTGTAGCGTATATCACATTAACTAACTGGTTGCTGCTGCTGCCTGTCGTGGCCGGGACACTCTTGTAAAAACAGATTTGTAATCTTAAGGAGTCTCAAATTAAACAAAGGTTCAAACCCAGTAAAGGTTGTTGTTTTTTATAAATTTATCTGCAACTTTTTTGATAATCGATTAATCGTTTGTCATTTTTTAAAGAATAACTGCCAGTCCAAGCTTCTGAATCATGACGATTTGCTTGACTTATTTTCTCACACAATAAGAATAATATTAACAATAATAATAATAATGATAATAAAAATCACTGTTGGCCGTAGCCCTACTTTAATGTATTACGTTTACTTTTAGAAAAGCATGATAATAGTGACCACTAAGAATCATAGTTACTTACAAAATTTACATACATAAGTATGATTTAAAAAACAACGTTGTTGTAGTCTGATAGGACTAATTAAAACCATCAAATTTAGGTATTAATGTCAATTGTTTCATCGCTTTTATTTGTAAAAATTCTCACCGGAAGTGTGATTTATTATGCCGGCTGTCTTGACACTGGTTGTTGTGCAGGTTTGCATTAAAGCCAAAAATACTTCCACCGCCGAGTCCCGCCTTTCTCCCTCTTGCTAAATAGTGATCCGGGAGGATGTCGGCAGCGCGGTTTGCCGTTGGACTTCCTGCCAAATACTGAGATTCTACGTTGACCTGTTTTTCTCACAGACGGAGCCGTAACAGCGGAATCATTTAACCGCGAACAGCACTTGGACTTTGTCGTGCGCGGAGATTTGAAGTGTAACGACGCCGTACGCTTCGCGCGCCGCTAAGTTAGCAAAACATCCTCTGCATTGTAGTGCGGACGGCGGCACGGCAGGCGGCGCGCTCTTCCCAAAGAGTACAGAGTAACTGTACACGTATGGGCTGACCCAGAGTCAGATCCGTTAGCTGTCAACGGCGCGCTGGAGAATCGAACCTGAATGGGAGCTGATCTGGGAGCAGCGTTTAACTGACACATACGTTGGAGGAGGCAGCGCGCGCCGGGGAATACGCGTTCGTTTTCACGTCACAGACGGCCCCGTAAGGGCGGTGTTTATCCCACCTTTTATATGGTAACGGACCAAAATGAGGCGACAGCGCCACCCGCCCGGAGAACTCTGACGATCAAAACACAGCGACAAACTGATAAATTATAATCAGAGCAGAGGAATTTTGGTGGAAAACGAAAGCCGAGCCCCCCCCCCCTCTTTACAGTTTACCGCTGCGTTAACGCGTCGACTTTAGCTGAAGTCCATGATAGCGCAGAAACGTAGTTATAATCCACACAGCGGGACACCCTGGAAGAGACGGAGAAACCTCAGGAGGATGCCGAGCAACGCGAACTTGATGTGAAAATCGTTACGGAAAGATGTGAGATGAACCTGGAGAAAACAGCGACCGACGCCGCCGACATCATGTTGGTCCGGAGCTCGGTGAGCAGTGCGCTAGCTTGGCTGGTTAGCGCCGCTGTCGGCTAATGTTTGTTGTACGAAAACGTCAATTTAACTAAAAGCAGAGCAGCTGACAGTCGCTGGAACTTGACGGACAGGCGATTGTAAAATAATAGAGATGTCACGGTCATTGTTGCTAGCTGTAGATTAACGTAATCGCTAGCAGCTAAATCAGAGGTGTTAGCTAGCTAGCTAGCTAGCATGTGAGGTAACGCCAACCGGTAATTCTGCCGTTAAGTTAAGCTAGCTAACTAGTTCTTCCGTCGGCTAGCTAGCTCACGTTTGCTTCAGGTGAACATTAATTACATTAGCTGTCAGTCTTTTCTGTTTTGGAGAATGGAGGTTGAGTGTTCAGGTGTAAAGATATCTTTACTGCCTGTCGCCAAGTAACACAGGTGAGTTTTATCCGCACAGGTAAGTGAAACGTGCAGGGCAGAACAAGACTAAACTTCTGCTAAATGTGTTCCTGGTCATTTTCTTTTGATAAACTCTCATGTGTGTCAGCTATGTTAGGTTACAGCTGCTGGTTACAACACACGGACATGTCTACTGTTATCTATATATCTTTCAATGAAGGCATCATTCAGGTGGCAGTAACCATGGCTGCTTAGATTCACCTCTTCCACCCAGCTGTCACTTTCCTCTGGACTGTTTGTTTTAGTGAAACACAGGAAAACACAGCTTCACATCCAAAGAGTCCAGGGCTGCATTCACAGTTCATTATCTGTCACTGTCCTGATTATTCTGGTTCTTCAGAGTCCAAGGAGACGTCTTCAGATATCTTGTTTCGTCAACAACCAACAATCTTAAAAACCTCTCCAAAATATTCAGTTTACAATAATATAAGCAACACCGGAGAATGACTGGTGTGTTTGCATGATTCGTGACTTAGAAACTTCAATTGTTTCAGATTAATTTGCTCTGAAATAGTTTCATTTTGACTTCACGTACATTTGACAGATTTCTGAACTGAGTTTGGCCTGCGGCTCCTTATGCGAGAAAGGCACACACTTCCTTTTCACCGCTAACTGACTCTGCTGTTGTCTGTCTGTCTTTTTTTTAGTAGAAAGTTGCGTGATCATGTTGTTACCTGTGACGCCGCGCAGCTCCGTGGGGAATTATTTGGGGAAAGGGAGAGATGAAAGTCGGGGTTTGTTCTGTAGTTCAGGTGTTCAGCAGCACTCACCTGGCCGCTCCGTCACCTGGTGGGTGGAGCTCTGTTTGGATCAGCTCCTTCAGACTGTTTGGGTTATTAAAGCCGCTGCTGTAACAGAAACGGCCGTACTAACCTGTTATTTGGAGTTTAGAATAAACTTTTAACAGTGAGATTGTTTTGTTAAGACGAGTGCGTGATTCACACTGTAGGTAAAAACACGACTGTAGCTTTTGAGTGCTTTTTCTAAATCTCTCGTGCAGCGCATCTGAAAATGAGAACAGCAACACGAGGAGAACCAGCAGAGAGGTCGAGGGTCAGATCCGTCATGCCTTCATGTCACCGTGCTGTCATCATGCTGGAGTAAACAGCTGCTGCAAGATATTAGAGGAGAGCGGCAGTACACGCGAGTTTTGATCAGATTGCACAGGAAGTGAGGTCGATTCCCGCGGATGAATAGTTAATGTTTCGGCCTCTCTTGTCGCCGCAGCACGGCCGAGGCCGAGCCAGAGTGACTCATGCGGTGGTGGTGATCTTCCTGGAGTTCTTCGCCTGGGGGCTGCTGACCACGCCCATGCTGACCGTGAGTAAACACACACACACACACACAGCGAACACAAACATCGCTTCATGAAGCAAAAGTTGACCGGCCAGTATCCGCGTTCTGCCGGCTGGATGTCTCTCTGTGAGGAGGCCGAAGCGGTTCTTGTTGTTACAGTCTCCCTTTACCCAAATTCAGCAGCTCCTGCATTTCTAAGGCCTCCTTTTATTAAAGTACAAGCTCACCTAATTCAATGCTCCCCTGGCAATAAGTACGTTGAAAGGGTCATCGTTGCTGGAGTTGTTCCTGCTGTCCATCTGAAATGACTTCAGTGTAAGTGATGGGGGGACAAAAGCCACAGTCCTGCTTGTGTGTAACCTCTAAAGTTAAAATGAGTCTCTGGCGGTCTGACTTCACGAGGGTTTCCTCTAAACCTCCTCTAACAGCCTTTAGCCCCTCTGTGTAACAGCATGTAATATCTAGACCACAGCCGCCTTTTTAAAAATAGATTTGTAGCTTGATTTGTCTAAATCAGACTGCTGACGGCCTTTTTTAGAAGTCATTTTTACACAGGACGAGGCCCGTGGATTTTGTCCCCCGTCTGATACACTGGAACTGCGAACCTGTCCTTTAACGGGCCGACGGGGCTGTGCAGAACGTAACCGGATCTGGAACTTGTGGAGGCAGCCATCTGTGTCGCATTTTCTATCATAAAATTAGGGAGTCTCATGTGATTATGTTGTATTTACCAGGTGTTTGTGTTGACAACTGATAAACCACGTGAAGCGGGCCGCTGTCCTGCTGCAGCCTGAATATGTTGTGAATCAAAGAAATGAAAGATTTATACGGGACGTATCGGGAAACATCCCGACTCGTACTGTACACTCGGGGGTCGTGACGCCCATCCCGGTGTCTTACTGGACAACTTTCAGACCAACAGCAGCACACAGGTACGGGTGAGAAGATGAAATCTGATCCAGGAAGTCCAGTGTGAGAGCCATGAGTTTGAAGGTTTATCAGACAACGAAACACTGCACAGAGGCGTAGAAACCCCTGGATGTTAGCACAGAGGCAATCGTTTCATCGACGCAGTGTTTTGCCGGATGATGTCGCTGCAAAAGTTGAGCCAGATTCAAGTTTTTGCCGGACACTATAATGGCATAGGACTTTTGTCGGCCATTTTAGGGCAGCTTCCTCGGGATGAACTCCCCTGCGTCCAGTCTTTGTGCTAAGCTAGGCTAAGCACATCTTGCACCTCTCTCCGTACCGGACACACAGATGAAACCGATACCCATCTCAAACACCTGACTTCGAAAACAAAATGCCGGAGTATTCCTTTACTTTTCCGCTCAGTTTGTTCCCAGGGTGAAGTTCAGTAACGCTGCTGTAACTGAGCAGCGCGCAGCCTCCGTCAGGCCGACAGTCTGTCCGGCTCAGTCCTCGTCTGTTCGTCCGTCAGCAGGTCTGAGCGCCGATGTGTCAGAGTCTGTATCGCACGAACAAAAGAGAGACGCAGAATGTGTTACAAGTGTGTGACGGGCGGATAAGTAAAGCATTTCCTTTTTATTAGTCACGCAACTGACTCATCACGATGCCCCTCTCGCGGTCCACAGTTATTTGTGCCGGAGAACACGTGTGAAGATGAAACGGGTAAAGGAAACCAAAGTGCTATGAAAACTTGAAGCAGTTTATGTTTTTCAGGAGAAGTAGACGAGACCTTCTGTCCTGTTGTTTCAGGTCCTCCACGAGACGTTTCCTCAGCACACCTTCCTGATGAACGGCCTGGTCCAGGGGGTGAAGGTAAGGCCTCTTTCACATCACCTGCACGCATTTCAGTATAAAGCTCCCGTTGGGGACATTTCACTGTCGCAGCAGCAAATACTAACAGGGAACGGTGAAAATATAAACGTAGAATAACAAATGAGGATTCTGATTTTTATATGTGATAAAAGACGAGCCGGTGGTGATGGGAAGGAATATGTCCCAGCGTCCTACAGCTCAACGCGACGTCATCGGATGTCCCCAAATAATTCAGTTTATTAAATGGGAGACCAAGAAAAGCAGCAAAATTCACGCATTTGAGAACCTGGAACGTTTTGCTTGAAAATGATGATTATCCAAACGGTTCGCTCTGTTTTTCTTCCGACTTGTCCGTAAATCGCTGCGGCTCTAAAAGATGAGAGAGAATCGAACGCGAACACTTTGTGCGGAGACTTTTTGTCACTAATTTTTCTGTGTTCAGGGCTTCCTGTCGTTTCTGTCGGCTCCTCTGATTGGTGCGCTGTCAGACATCTGGGGCAGGAAGTCCTTCCTCCTCATGACGGTCTTCTTCACCTGCGCCCCCATCCCCTTCATGAGGATCAGCCCATGGTGAGTGGCAGCCACGTGCTTTGGTTCTGAGTTTGTACTGTCTGCCAGCAGGATCGTAAACGATGTTTTTACTCTAAACTATTTAACCGCCTTTCTAGTTTGAGCATCTCGTGTTAAAATGCAGCATCCAGCGTTAATGTCAAACACCAGCGTGCTTCGAAATGGATTAATCTTGAGAGCTTCTGTGCGACTCATCCTCTCTGTTGTTACCTTGGAGACGCCTGATGTCAGAGTTTGAGCCAGTCTAAATCCCGCTAAACGTGGAGGTCGTTAATCGAAGCTTTCAGCAGCTCCTGGATGGCTGCCGCTCATTTAGCAGACGGCAGGCTTCTCTGATCCGCTCGGAGTTCTGGGGAAGTCTCTTTGTTCCTGGAAATGATTTAAACCGATCCGCTGACATCAGATCGGATCAGGTTACAATGCGAACTCCGCGTTACGGCTTGTGTTCTGCTCCGAAGCGACGCGGGAGGGTGTCGTGTTTGTGACCAGGGCTGCAACCAACGATCGTTTTCATTAATGATTAATCTGCTGAGAAAGAGTCCAAGGTGACGTCTTGTTTTGGACAAAACAAAAGCTGTTCGGGTTCCTGTCATATAAAATCCTCCTGCAACCAGAGGACGGGTGGTGTTTTTGCTTCATACATGACTTAAATAATGAATCAATTATCAAAACTAACTGTTTAATACATTTTCTGTCAGTTGTCTAATTGATCAATTGTTTCAGCACTACAGTTTGAATGAAACTAAGAGACAGTTCTGCTGTGTTTGAATACAGTGTTTAAATTATATGATTTAATATCAGACTAGAAGTCGGACTCAGCATCTGAGTGGGACGTTCAGGGTCTGTGGGGCGTTCAGGGTCTGTGTGGCGTTCAGGGTCTGTGGGGCGTTCAGGGTCTGTGTTAAGCAGGTTCCTCTCGTGGGACGTTCAGGGTCTGAGGGGTGTTCAGGGTCTGAGGGGTGTTCAGGGTCTGAGGGGTGTTCAGGGTCTGTGGGGCGTTCAGGGTCTGTGTGAAGCAGGTTCCCCTCTGTGGGGTGTTCAGGGTCTGTGTGGCGTTCAGGGTCTGTGTGAAGCAGGTTCCCCTCTGTGGGGCGTTCAGGGTCTGTGAAGCAGGTTCCCCTCTGTGTGGCGTTCAGGGTCTGTGTGGCGTTCAGGGTCTGTGTGAAGCAGGTTCCCCTCTGTGTGGCGTTCAGGGTCTGTGTGAAGCAGGTTCCCCTCTGTGGCGTTCAGGGTCTGTGGGGCGTTCAGGGTCTGTGTGGCGTTCAGGGTCTGTGTGAAGCAGGTTCCCCTCTGTGGGGCGTTCAGGGTCTGTGTGGCGTTCAGGGTCTGTGTGAAGCAGGTTCCCCTCTGTGGGGCGTTCAGGGTCTGCGCTGTGAGGATTTGCAGCTCTTCTCTGTTTTTATATCACAGTAAACTGAATATCTTAATATATCTGTATTTGAAGACGTGTCCTTGGAGTCATTGTCGCTGCGTTCTGACGTGTCATCGAGTAAACACGTAACTGATTAATCAAGAAGAGAACGAAGCTGACGGTTAGCTGCAGCCCTGGCGCGGCCTCTCGCAGTTGGCGGAGCAGCCTTTTTGGTTGTTCAGGCTTCAGACTGCTGGGCTTTGAACGGTCACATGTTGCTCATGTGAGCGTCCGAGGATCGGAGCACAGATCAGTGTTAAGGCGTCCTCTCGTCTGCTGCCGGTCTCCCGGCCCAGCTCAGCTGTGCTTCGTGGAAAGTCGACGGTCTTTTCGCTGAATGTGTGTCATCCATGAAACGTGAGCAGAAAGCGTTGAATGTCCTTTTTGTTTCCCTCTGAAGGCTCTGGGTTACACAGAAACGGCAGATAATATCCAGACCACAGCCACCTCCTTTTAAAAAGTCTGTTTCTCATCAGGCAGAAATGATATAAATATGAAAACATACACATGTGTGTCTTCGTCACACAGCTGTGGCATTTTATTGACTTTTAAACGGTTGAAGCTTTCAGACTGAAGCAGTACAAGGTCGGCTGATATCAGTCACGTGGTTTGTGCCCTCGAGTCGAAATAACGTCTCTCCTCTGTCTCCCAGTTTAACACTAGAAGTGCCGTGGCGGCCATTTTGACCGCTAGATTCCAAACTCTGTAATCTCTAATGATAAATTACCCAAATGGGAGATTAATGCATTTATTGTGTTAGGATATCTTTTAAAAAAACAAATAACACCAAAATATACATTTAAAAAACTTTAATTATACATTTATCAATATTCATGTCATCGCATATAGTAAACCGTAATTATTGCAGACGCTATATTCACACCAGTGTCACCGACTCCGCTTTGCCTTGACCCGTCGGTGATGCCCACGCCAGCGCACGGAGCTCAGCAAACATACATTATTCCTCGGCTTTCCCTGGTAGATGGTGAGCGTCGCATCTACACATGGCACACCGATGTGCTGAACAGCTCGCTTGCTCTTTTGCGGAGGAGGGGCGACTCGCGCTTAGTTTTCCCAGGGTGCCAACCAGGCTGGTCTTCTTGGCCTGTAAGGCGGTGGCCAGTTTCAGAGAAGTGAAGAAATGATCTGGTAATATTTCTTCCCTTCCCCAGGAATGGCTCCCCCCAGTTTCAGCTCCACGCTCTCTCCCACGAGCTGACCTCGGCCCAGAAACGGAGCCCCGTTCAGCGCGGGTTTTGAATTGACATCCGCAGCTAGCCAAAACTGTCAGGTCACGAGCCGTCACCACGGTGCTGATGTGCCTCAGCCACAGTGCAGTCCCTGATGTGCTTCAGCACGCCATCGTCAAACACACGCGAGCAGGCCGCGAGCCGTGCGTGCTGCGGGTCAGCGCAATAGAACAATAGAATAGCGCGAAAGTCACTGCGGTCAGTGTGAGCGCGTATGGCCGAAATAGGTAAAAATGATCATATTTTCTTTGCCTTTTGTTTAATTTATATAAAACCTATTGTAAATAAAAATACAAATACTTTTAGGAAAAGTCAGGTACCAGCAAGATTGTATTTTTTTATTCAACAAAGTTATTGCACATATAAACTTCAAAACGGTCAAAATGACCGTCGTGGCCGTTCTAGTGTTAATGCCACGATGGCACCGGTCAAACGCAAGTTTCCCAGGATCTAAAGGAAGTTCTGGACCGCTGCTCTCTAACCGGAGTGTGAGTCCGACCCTGCAGAAACTCACGAGACTTTTCATCTTACTTAATGCAGCTTTAAAGGGACAGTAGGGCTGAAACCAACGAGTCCGTCTGGATGATAACTAACAGTTATTTTCTCGTTTTAACCGTCTGCTCTGTAAAAACATCAGAAAACAGTGAAAATGGCCATCGCGGTATCTCAGAGCGCAAGGTGACGTTTACTGTCGTGTGACCGAGAAAAGCAGCGAACAGTGACAGTGCGTCCGTTTTTAAAAGGAAACGCTAAATAAAATGCTCAGAGTTTTGTTGTGTTCTTTTGTCAAATGTCAGAACATTTATTGTCTCCTGTGAGAGAAAATTGTTTGGGATTAAAAGAATCGCTTTCACTCTGTGCAAAGTTTTAGTTTTAGCGGTTACTTATATCACGTAGACGACACACACACACACACACACACACACACACACACACAAAAAACCCCAGTTTAGCCATATTTTGTCCAGTATTTTGAACCTTAAAACGCTGCTTCCTCTTCCTGAGACACTTCCTGAGACACTGTGTCCCAGCAGCTGACGACTCTGGATCTTGAGGAATTTAGGATTATGACAAGATGACGTTGCACCCAAACGTCCTCTTTGAAACGACAGAATCGAGCCGCTGACGTGACGTGACTGTTGTCCCGCTGCGTGCTGTGATGTGTACCTGAGCTGCTGTTTCCTGTCTGTGTGTGCAGGTGGTATTTTGCTCTGATCTCAGTCTCTGGGATTTTCGCCGTGACCTTCTCGGTGATCTTCGCCTACGTCGCCGACATCACGGAGGAGCACGAGAGGAGCACGGCCTACGGACTGGTAACTACAGCGACATACTGCACACGCAGTCACTCAGCCGGTTAGTCGGTGCTACAGACACTACACGCAGAGACGACAGGTTTCCAGGTGAAGCTCGCGGCCCTGATGCCTGGCTGTTTTCTAATCACGTCGTCTCGATGGAGCAGCACTGCAGACCTTACTGTAATAGCGCACTGTGTGTAAGATGGAGGTTCTGCCCTGTACTCGCAGAGCTGTTTCGTGGCGTTTCCTGCCATTGTGGAGCTCTGCAGTGAACCCGGGTCACGTGACACGGACTCTTGGAGTGGTCCGTGTGGTTTATGTTGAGGCGTAGAGACGGTTCTCGCGGCTGATTTTCAGAATCAGAATCAGAAACACTTTATTGATCCCCGAAGGGAAACTCTTTGTTCCAGCAGCTCGCCTTTACATCAGCGCACACAGGAGGAAGTACTAAGAAATCGATATGATACACTATAAACAGGTCAGAAAATACATTAAGTATCATGTCGGTATAAGTATAAGATAAACTAAGTGTCGAGTACCAAGTGGGTTTACTGGTTGGTGATGAAAGTACAGTCTAAAATACAAAGTAACTCCTTATGTAATAAATAATATTAATAAGCGGAGCTGCATGTACTGTCGAAGAGTAATAGAGGTATATAATATCAGTAACAATAAATAAGAAAAAGCTAACATGGGGAAACTAATATTGCACGGGAGTATTAACACAGAATATTGCACAGTTATTATTTTTCTCTCATTGTTAAAACTGTGGCTCTACGAAGGAGTCTTTGGCTTTTTGATTTTAAACCTGCTGACGTCTGCTTCAGCAGCAGGTAGATCAGTTAAACTGATTCACTGGTTAGTGGCTTCAAGATTTAAAAAGGTTAAAGTAAAAAAAAAAGTACATTTGAAAGCATTTATAGAGATTACCACAGCGCCTGTCCCTCCTGTATTTATAGTAAACCTGCAGTTTAGAGACTTTAAAACTTGACATACTGTTCGTTACACAAACAGAAGAGAATAAAGCCACATGCGCTCTGGAATATAAAAGGTTGTTATTTCATTAAGATCACTCCTACTAATTACATAACCGTGCATTAGCACCATACCAGCATGCTTGATGCCCAGTTCAAAGCAAAATCTTGTATGAATCGAAGAAGCCGAACTAAACTACGTAAATGTATTGATGCACTTTTCTAAACGCAGTTAGGAGCAGAGCGCGATGCTCAGCGATCAGCCTGAACAACAGAAGCAGGGTCGGATTTGGTTTTTTTAGTCGGCTCCTTGGACAATAAAGTTTTATCTGAGTCTGTTGAACATCGAAGTCTAAAAATATAAGCAGGAAAATGATTCAGTGTCTTTTACATCAAATCAACAGGATCCTAAAATATAGTTTAAATCCAACGGGGTAAAAGCTGCTAACGTGGGACTTCTCTAAATGACTGTTCACTAGAGTTCATCTTTTCCATTTTGTTTTGTGGTGTTTCGTTACTGCACTTCCCAGAATGCACCTGTCAGTCACATAATGTGGGCGGTACTGGGGGTCTTCTTGGGGGGGGGCACCTGTTGTTCAGGTCAGTGGGTCTGTCGCTGGACCTCGTCCATCATAAAGACGGACAGGTCGAGGCAGGAGGCGTTACTGTGTGGTCGCTACGTTCCACTCACACTTTGATGAAATAATAATAAAACTTTATTTATAGATACTTTATTTTATTTTCACAACAAGAGAAACAAAACACCGCAGCGACGAAATATAAAGAAATAAAATACATCAAATTAGCAGCCAGTTCAGGTAAAATCAGGATCTGCTTTCAGATAAAAATGTGTTTTGAGACGAGACTTAAACGAAGACTCTGACTCAGACAGCCTGATGTCTTCGGGCAGGTTGATCCAGAGCCTCGGGGCCCTGATGGCCAAAGCTCTGTCCCCCTTAGTTTCCATCCTGGACTCAGGAGCAGACAGAAGGTGAAGGTTCATAAGGGACTACAAGGTCTAAGATACAGTCTGGAGCCATGAAGAGCCTTAAAAGTAATCAACGAGATCTTAAAGTCGATCCTGAAACCAACAGGGAGCCGATGTAAAGAGGCTGAACCAGGTGTGACGTGGTCGCAGCTCTGGGTCCTGGTTTACAGCCGAGCAGCTGAGTCCTGTACAGTCTGCAGTCTGTCAGAGTTTTTAGATTAAGACGAGTGAACGGGCCGTTACAGTGATCGAGGCGTGAGGAGATAAAAGCACGAGCAACAGTTTCTGCGTCACTGAGATTTAAAATAGATCGGATCTTTGTTTCTGAGGTGACAGAAACACGACTGGACGAGCTCAGTGATAAGTTGCTCAAAACATAAACTGCCGTCAAACAGGACGCCGAGGTTTCCTGCAGCAGGCTCGACGTGTTGCGACAGGAAGCCAGCAGATGGCAGTGTTTGCGTGGTGATGTGTTGGGGCCCAGTAACAAGGATTTCAGTTTTATTTGAGCTGAGCTGAAGAAAAGTTATCGACAGCCAGAGTTTTATGTCAGACAGGCCGTCCTGCAGGGAAATACTCACTGCTTTTCACTTTCTGATGTATCAGGGGAAATCCCTGCGGTCCCAAAACGACCGTACATACATGTAAACACGTCACCTTTACAGGCTGGGTGATGCCTCGTCGACAGTCATCAGCAGATTGAATAGTTTTTACATCACAACAAGCCGGTTGGACGTGAAAGCAGCCTCGGCGAAGTTGTGAGTCTGTTCTGGTTCCTCGCGTCGAATCCTGTCCCTCTGTGTGTTTTTGTGTCTCGCCAGGTCTCGGCGACCTTCGCGGCCAGTTTGGTGACGAGCCCGGCCATCGGGGCCTACCTGTCCTCGCAGTACGGCGACAGCCTGGTGGTCCTGATCGCCACGGTGATCGCCGTGGCCGACATCGCCTTCGTGTTCTTCGTCGTCCCGGAGTCGCTGCCGGATAAGATGCGGCTGACGTCCTGGGGCTTCCCCATCTCCTGGGAGCAGGCCGACCCCTTCGCCGTGAGTTCAGAGACACCGCAGTGGAACAGCAGGGGGGTCAGAGGTCACGACCTCATCACACAGCAGCTCAAAGAGGGAAAACACACCAGGCAGCATTATATGTGCATCAGTGCATGCTGTGTGTATGATCCTTTTCATGCTCAGCGAGAAACATTATGTCAGGAAACATTAGAGCAATACAATATAAAATATTTAATATTTATTATAAGTGCCCAGTTTGTTCTATAATGAACGTCAGCTTGAATTTCAGGAGGCCATTTTTCTTGCTTTAGCTCCGATTTTCTGCAGGTTTTCAGCTGCAAACCCTCCTCAGTGATAAACTCCTAGTGATAAAACAGACCTGAAGCCTCTGAAATACAACTCAAAGTGTAGAAACTGTAGAAATGTACTGGTCGAGGCGGGAGGTACGGATACGATTCCCGCCAATGAACCGATAAGTAGCCTCTTTATTGATCACTACTCTGCTGCGAACAGCGGGGAACAGGTTTGTGTTGTTTAGTTTGGGAGACTTCAGCACAGATGATTCTCAGAGCTGTGGAGAGAAAAATAATTTGTTCATAACAAAATAAAAGCTGGTTGGAAAGGCCCTGACACCGCCAGGGCGGCATTGATCTCCTAGGTAAATGTGTCTGCCAGATGTCAGCTGATTGATGGATTGATGGATTGATTGACAGCTGGTTGTTTTGTGCGTCCAGTCTCTGCGTCGGGTGGGGAAAGACACCACAGTGCTGCTCATCTGTGTCACCGTGTTCCTGTCCTACCTGCCTGAGGCCGGACAGTACTCCAGCTTCTTCCTCTACCTGAAACAGGTAATGCACGCGCACACACACACACACACACACACAGTCAGACTAGTGGACAGACAGGTGTACTCATGGTGGTAAACTGACCTGTTTAAGATGCTTGAACTTCACGGGGAAACTGCTGCTTCCTTGAAAACCCTTCATCTTCGAGGATGAAGCACACGGGCGGCGGCGAGACTGCCGACGACGCCCGTCCGAACGCAGTCCGCCGCCGCCGCAGGTGTTGCGTCTGATTGGCTCTGTTATTTCAGGAGTAAGATAATAAGTAAGACAAGCTTTGATTTGGTGACATCGCATTGGACTAAGAAAGGTCAACCAATTAAGTCATCCCAATGTTTTCTGAGTTCACGTCCGTCCCGTCAAACCCAGTAGGTGTAGATGATCAATCCAACGGTGGCTGAATTCCATTTAGCTGCTTCGGTTTGAGGGTCCTGGTACTGCGACGCATGAATATCATTAATGCTGATAGTAACACCTGTGCTGTTCCGACTGCGACAAGTCACGATACAATTTCATCAACCAATGAAAAGACTTGTTTATGGCTTATTCATCGTTTCCATCTGCCATCGCATTTTACTCACTTTCGTCCGCTGGCAGTGTTTCGCTTCATCTCTAAGTTGTGATCAAAATGTTCTAACGAATAGAGACGAGTTATAGAACGTGAATAGGGGGGTTGATGTAATGATTTTCACCCGGTTAGTGTTTGTTTATTCTAAAACGTGTTGGTGTTTCTGATCGGTCGCTGTGAGAATCTTTTGTTCTGTGTTTCAGGTGATTGAGTTTTCTCCTGCAGCCATCGCCGCCTTCATCGCCATGGTGGGAATCCTCTCTATAGTCGCTCAGGTACAGAAACGACCGGCTGACGCCATCTTGGAGGATTTGTTAGAGGACTCGTCCTCGCCGCTGAAAACCATCCGAATGTTTGAGAAAATAAAATGAGGCGTCTTAAGCTGGCAACGAGTGAACGGCTCAAAGATTTCACTTACTTCACTGAGCCATTTGTATCAGGTTTGGAAAACAGAGATTTTATAGTCTTCGTGGACAGAAAGAGGATAAAAAGTTAACTAAAGCGTGTAATTACGCCACCTCGTAATTAAGAAATGTTCTCGGAGATCATTCGCAGCCAAACTGAAATTGCCCCCGTATAATTGTGTGTTTGGAGAATCACAGTGGATTCCAGTAAAAGCCTGTTTGGATCTGATCATACGGGCTTTTTCTGGAGAATCTGGATTATGAAGGTTCAGGTCAGCTGTTGTTGAATTGCTTATTTAGGTGAGGCCAGGAAGACACGGCCTGTTGTTCAGTAATGTGGTATAAAACCAGTCTGGTGTTCGATAAGGACGTCTGGCAGTCGGGTGTTTCAGAGTAACTGCTGCTCGTCTTCCTCTGCAGTTGTCACAGATTTAAGATTTTTTAAAGTCCAACTGAAGTCACATTTATCCCTTTTTGTAGTCAAAAACAATGTAGTATTTTAAATATACTGTTTAAAAGTGTTTTATTATTAAAGAATGTCTTTGGGGAAATATCCGAGGCGTGTCCCTGCCTGTGCCTGATCGACTGCAGCTGATCCAGATCCAGATCCAGATCCGGAGACCAAGTGAACAGACTCGGTCTGTAGCTGCGTGAACCACATTTGCAGGGACGTTGACATGCTGTGTGATGTGCTGCAGCTAATTGGCTGTTTAGCCTGCAACCTGACGTCAGCGGTGAATGTTTGTTCGGCGAGCTGCAGGGCGAGCCGCGGGTTCGTGTTTGATAGGAAGGAGACTTTAGCAGGAAGCTAACGTGGGTTCGTGTTGTGTAGCCGCTCTGCCTGAATGCTAACATCACTGCTGTATCGAAATGTGGCCTCCATTCACGCAAACAACAAACCAACTGTATTCTGTCAAATTAAAGCAAAACCAGGGGGCGCCATCGCGAAACCAAACCATCTGAAATATAAACTTCTTCCTTCTGGTTTCTGATTTTTGAAGGAGAGCACAGGAGAGGTGATTTACAGAGCAGACATGTTGCTGCTGACAAAAAAGATATTTAATTTCAGTTGGACTTTAAAATGTTAGACCAATGTTTCATAAATCGGGGAAATACGATTAAATAACGTTAAGACTGTGCTGCTGAATCTGTGGCTTGTGTATTTTATCATTTCGTTCCTCGTGTAGCATAATCTCTCTCTCTCTGTGTGTTTTCTCTGTCAGACTCTCTTCCTCAGCGTTTTAATGAGGACCATCGGGAACAAGAACACAGTTCTTCTGGGTCTGGGCTTCCAGCTCTTCCAGCTGGCCTGGTACGGCTTCGGCTCCGAGCCGTGGTGAGTGCGTCGCCGTTTCGCTGGGCGCTTTCTCCCGTATGAAGCGGTTAATATCCCGCCTGCCTGTCTGTCAGGTGGCCGGTCACTCGTCCGCTCGTGGAGATAGCGTCGTGATGATCTCACGGGTCGCGTCAGTTTGTTTTATTGTGTTTCATTGGCATCTGTTTCAGGATGATGTGGGCAGCGGGAACCGTAGCAGCCATGTCCTCCATCACCTTCCCAGCAGTCTCTGCTCTGGTGTCACACAGCGCATCACCTGACCAGCAAGGTCAGCGCACCTGTCTGTCTACCTGCGTAGTGGGAAGTTTCTTTTTTCGATGCGTGTTTGAAGATTTATTAACCGTGTGTGTGTGTGTGTGTGTGTGTGTGCGTGCGCTCAGGTGTGGCCCAGGGGATGATCACAGGTATCAGAGGTCTGTGTAACGGTCTGGGCCCGGCTCTCTACGGCTTCATCTTCTTCCTCTTCAACGTGGAGCTGAACGACATGGAGCCGGTGGCGGGACGACCCGCAAAGAGCACAGAGGTACACACACACACACACACACACACACACAGGACTTCTGCTACCTTACCTGAACCCAAAGGGTCCCGACGTTTTGGTGCATGAAGCCTTTGAGTCCATGTGTGTCATTTGTTACAGTGAGATAAATAATGGCCGCTGGGAAGAGTGTAAAAATACAGTCCTGCGTCAGGTCTCACGTTTGGCAGCACCGGTTGGGTCGGGACTTAAAGACGTGGGTACAAACCAGGTTCGGTCCTCAGCAGAAGTCTTCGCTCGCACCGAAAGGCTGTCTCTTCCGTGACTCGAGCTTTACCGACAATGTTTTCGAAACCATGTTGCCAGAGAACAAGACCGAAACACCAGCAGCAGCTGGACTGTGATGAGACGTGCTTCGTCGTTCACGCTCCCCTCAGGATGAACTGTAGTAACTCTGCTGATCCTCTGACTTTCCATCTAGCGCCGCCATCAGGTCGACACGTTAACGCGTCCGACACTTTGGTTTCTGACCTGCAGAGCTGCTGGCGTTCCCATCAGCCTCAGCTGCGCTCTGTGTTTACTAGCTAATAAGCTAATGTTAGCATGCTAACACGCTAAGCTAAGATGGTGAACATTACAGCTGCTGAACGTCAGCACGTTAGCATTTAGCTCAAAGCGCCGCCGTGTCTGAGTGCAGCCTCACGGAGCAGCTGGCGCGGCTGCAGACTGGTTTAAAAGCAGTGGAATAAAACAACGAGACGCCGAAAACACTTCAGGAATGAAGTGAATATTGTTTAGGTGTCCCGCCGTCTCGTTGCCCCGTCCCTCGTGGGATCATAAGACACTTTTACAAGACGTCAGTGTTCGCGGCACAACGACTTCCAGCTGCTCACAAATCGGTCCAGGTGATCAAATAATGACAATCGATCGTAATCCATCCCTCTCTGACGGATGAGGTTTTCTTTCTGGACTCCCGTGCATTTACTGAACAAGAGAAACACTCGGAATAAAAAATGGCCGATTTATTATTTAGGTTTTGAGTCAGTTGGCGATCAGAGAGGCTGTTTTCAGCTGACGTTTGTCCGTGTGCAGGTTTTTAATTGGGATTCAATTTGAGGCCAGTTTTTGAAATGATTCGCGACGTTCAGGTTTTGGAATTGACTGGATCACGTTTTCCCAATTTTCAAAATAAATGTCATAATTTTTACATAATGTCTAATTTCTCCCTCTCTGTCTGTAGAAGTCGGTCATCCCCGGCCCTCCCTTCCTGTTCGGAGCGTGTGCCGTCTTATTCGCCTTTCTCGTCGCCATCTTCATCCCCGAGCACCAACAGCTGGCCGACGTCAAGACCTGCGCCGCCCGCAAGTCCAGCAGCACCTCCACCGCACACGCTCAGATCACCAGCCCTCTGGCCACGCCCACCAGTGACGCGGAGGACATCGAGCCGCTCCTGCAGGACAGCAGCATGTGACTGACAGCTGTCCCGACCAATCGCAGCACTGAGGCCTGAGCCCTGTCTGCTAGTCCCGCCCCCCTTCAGAATAAACCGTGTCCAGCTTTTATTTTTTATTTTTTTATTTCTTCGGATCCAGACTGTTCAGATAAGAGTCAGGTAACGTTCGGCGGCAATCACACTGACGAGCTGCATTTCTTTAATTGACGGATGATATTATGATATCTTCTTCGTGGTCATTTTCTCGCCGCCGTTGTTGCTGTAATCTAAATCTTGGTATCGTTTCCCTCCGTCACTGTTGCCCCTTCCGGTGTAAATCAAAAGGAAACGCAAGTTTTTGTACAGCAACGTACGACGTTTATACGATTAATATAACTCAACCTTCTGCACCACCGTTTATACACCTAAAGCCATTTTTAGCACCTCGCCCAGGTGTGCTCGGGCAGGTGCAGCCACAGGGCTTTGAACCCTCAGTGGGACCAGTAACAGGATGTCGCCATGAAAGTCAAAGTTAGACACAAAGCAGAACCTGTCGGGTCAAAGTCCGAGCCGCCGCTGTTTGTTTGTGTTCATGGAGGATCCCGTCGCTCGTCACGGAGTCAGAAATATGTTTAACCACGATACAAACTATTTGCTGCAGTTGGTTGTTTGTCTTTTCCCACCGTAACGAGCTGGAGCTTGGTAAACATCCTCGACGGGTTTCGGTGAATTGTGTCGCCGCCATGTTGTTGTTTATCTCTTTGCGTCACGCGGACTGACAGCAAACCTCAAATCAGAATAATTTCTTCTTCTTCAGAAAATATTCGCTGGCTTTTCAGCTGCGTCTTTTCATCGTCACAAAGAGCAGGTGACGACACGAGGCCGCTGGTGGACGCCGCCGCGCGTACGTCCACCTCAGCTCCACGTCGCTGAACTAGATTTGGTCTTGAGTTCCTCTTGTGACACGTTGTGTGAGTCGCATCTGCTCCCAGCGTGACCTCCAACCTCCTTCATCGGGTTTGGAGGCCGTGGCGGGCCGTGAAAACGCGTCCCTTGTGATTTATTACTCTGAAGCGTAACGCAGCCTGCGCCGCTCTTTCACATCTCGAAGCCGTCAGTCTGGTTGCCGCCTAAACACGCCGGAGTCGGTTCGCCTTCTCTCTGTGCGGCTCCGCCCGTCAGGTCTGCAGAGGTCACGGGATCAAACGCTCCTCGCCGTACAGGACCAGTGGTGAGGAGGAGGAGGAGGAGGTGTGCTCACTTCACCACACGGCTGACACCAGCTGTCCCAAAGCTGCAGACTGTTGTTTTAACTGAAACTTTTCACCGCGGAGACGCGGGGGGGAGGACGGTGAGGTCACAGCTGCCGGGGATTGTGGGATATGGCTGAGGGAGAGGACGGGGAGACTCGTGGGAGTCATCGCCTGCAGGGGGGGCAGCGTGGTAGTTTCTGTTGCTGCTGCTCGTCTATAATCTCACACACACTGACAGTTTATATACTCTGCGAATAACGGGACTCGTGGATGACTGTTTCCATGACGACAGACCGTCACTCACACTGAGCGTGTGCGAGCTCTCACCGGCTGTGACGTCATCGTCCTCTCCTGCTGTGTGTTTTCACACTGAGGAGAAAACGGAGCGTCGTCGATATATATGTTTAGGAACCAGATTAAACAGCTTTTAGCGGAGCTTCTGCGGAGCCTGGACGGCGTCCGAAAATAATTAGCGCGCACGAACTCCCGCTGTGGGTCTAACGTCGGATATATTTGTGCCCCCTCCCCTCTCGTAGATTTATGAAGCGCTCCAGAAGCCTGAAGCCGAGTCTGTATGATGACGTCTGCAGTATCGTCAAAGAGTTTATAGCAGAGCGTCCTGTAAAACGAGGGATCTCAAACACAACGGGAAGTATCTCCAAAAGAGAGCGACGGAAACGGAAGACAGGACCAGTGAAGTTCAGCCCCGGGCTTCGTCCGCTCGATTGATCTCACCACATCGTTATCGGATCTGTCGACGTCTCCTCGTCTGTTCTTGTGTTTTAAATACTTGAAGTGTGTTGAGCCGTTTGATCTGAAGGTGCTCCGCCCGCCCGCCAGTCCAGGTGGCACAAATGAAGCGCTCCCAGTTACTGGTGTAGTTTGAACGTGTGTTTCCTGTCCTCGTTGTCTTTTTAGTTTGATTTTTTTTTTTAAACCACAAAAGTTTGAGCTTTCAAGGATCGGCAGGTCGTCAAGAACCAAAAGGTGCCGTGTTTTTAGTTTTCTGTTACTTTTGTTTACCAGATGTTTGATAATGCACCCTCCCCCTCCTCGGTCAGAGCTGCGGATGTGATACGACAGCGACTGATACAGAAACAGACCTGTTACCACGGCCGCAGCCAGGAGATGCTGTATCCATGGCAACGGCTTTGTAACTGCACCCGGCTGTCCAGAACTGAGACAAAATGGCCGACAGTGTTCCTGGTCTGGTTTAAAAACATGCAAAACGCTTCATTATATTCTCCCAGCGTGGGATCGAACGCTGCATCAGGAGGGCACAGTACAGATGTGGCTTTACCCTCGCACGTCTTCTGCACGTCGGTCGGTCCGAATTATTGTAAGAGGAACGTGTGCTGCGTTCAAGTCGTATCTGACGTGTGGGGAAACGCGAGTTCCTGACTGGGGAAGGCGGCTGTTTCAGGTCTCCGGAACGGGAAGTAACCAAACCGTTAGTCTGCATGTCGGGTGTTTCACCGTGTCTTCACTCGACGGTCTGCCATTTTTATTTATTTTCTTCCTCCGACGTGCCGTGAATGCAGCATCGGTGTCGTCGCAGCTGAACACCTGAGCGTCCCGACGATGAGGTGGATGAAGGTGTGTGTGTGTGTGTGTGTGTGTGTGTGGCTTCATGAAGCACAATCATGTTACAACCAGAGTGGATTTTGTCTTTTTCTTACAGTCAGAGAAGTTTTCACCTCGTTACGAACGTTTCTAAAAAAAAAAACTCCTCTTCAGAGACTTCATCTTTAAATTAATATTTATTATTTAAATTTTTTTTTTTTTTTTTTTTAACCTCGAGCTCCGTCAGCTCGTTAAAAGTTGGGTTATTTTTGGAACCGGACTTTTGGACCCGACCGAGACTTGAATCTGGTCTCTTGTTTGATTTTTCTCTCCGTCACCGAGCGCTCTTTCTCAAAGATGATGTCAAAGACAGGAAGCTGGACCTACAGTATATTTTTCTACAGTCAGCATGAAGCCCTGCAGAGTTGTTACTCAATATCCCAGAATCCACCACAGCGTTATGAACTACACGTCGCTCTGCCTCTCTGTTCGCGTTGCCGTTCACGTCTCATTGGAAAGTTCGTCTCGAGCGTCGTCCCGTCTGTTCGTATTCTCCAGACTTTGCAGACAGCGAAGCGATGGACGGGGTCCTGTTTTGTATTTCAGGGTCTCTGCTGGAGCTGCAACGACTGCTCACTTAGTTCATTTGATAATTGATGGTAGTTTTTAGTCATTTTTTCAGATGTTTTTCTGGCTCCAGCGTCTCAGACGTCAGGATTTGCTGCTTTTTCTTTGCGCTACACGATGGTAAGCTGTTAGAACAGATCGCCTGTTTTAATAGCTGTGGGAAATGTTAACGGGTGGTTTTCACAGTTTCTCGATTAACTTTTCTTCAGCTGCGACTTGTTCAGACAAAGTTCTTGTGCAGCTGCTCGTGTTCAGACAACTTTTTAAGAACTTCTGTAGACAGACTCCGGCGTCAGGCTCTAATGTCGAATCGTTTCAAACGCGAGCGGAAAGATCAGCTCTCCGGTGCGACGTGAAGCGACAACACGGCCGCCAGAGCGACCGGCAGTGACCGATGGCTGACGGAGAACGGAAGCTCTGAATCTATAAGTTGACTGATCAGACTTTTCCTTTAGCTGCCGATAATTAATTATTAGAACTGATACAGTAACTTGTGCAGTCTCCCCCCCCCTCCCCCCCGTGTACATGATGCAGAACATTTGCTGATTGCTGCACTTTAATTTCTCTGAACGTGTGCCTCTAATCATTCTTCATGTTCATATCTGTTTTTATATATAAACAAAGAGACGCCGCGTGGCGTCTACGTGTTGTGCGTTTGCAGTTGCTTTCTTTTATCTTATTAAGAACATAATTTTGAATATCTATGATAATAATAATAATAATAATAAAGAGAAATGTATGGAATTTGAAACGTGGACTTGTTTGTTTTTTATTTGAAGTATATTTATTGATTTTTGTAATTTATTTATTTTTAAATGATGAATCGATAAAGTTACAAAATAACTTTATTTGTCAAAGTGCTCAAACACGAACTTTAAAAGAAATATTTTGACATTTTGGGGGAAGTGTGTGTGTGTTTGAAATAATTTGTAATCAGATTTTTAAAAAACGGTAAAGAGTCTTCGCTTGCAGGAAACTGAAGATTGTCAAAGTCAGACAACGTGAACAAAAAAAACAAAATCTGCACAAACAACATTTATTAAAATTTAAAAAAGCACGTCAGAATAAAAACACACACACAACCACACCTCTCGGTCAAAGCGTCGCACAGAAACCTGCTTCAATAAAAATCAGTTACACAATAAATACAAATATATAAAAGTAAAAACAAACTGAAAGAAACTGTCAGGGTGTTTGTAATAACAGTAATTTCATTTTTACTTACACATTTTATTGCAGAAATGAATCTAAATCCATAATTAGATTTTTTTTTAAATGAATCTTGTTGCTGTATATTGACATTCGTTACTAAGTTTGCAGTTGCAGCTCGACTTCAACACAGAAAATGACCAAATTCACAAACTTTGTCTAATAAATAATAAATACACTGCAGAATTTTAATGAAATGTATAAAAATCAGCCTCGTCTCTGTTTGGTCACGACTTTCACACCTTCAAACGTAAAATACATCCGTGTTCGCGAGGAGAAAACAAAACGTTAAAAACGTCCCACTCACTGCGCTGACCAAAACACGTCAGAACAATCCTCAAACACCTGATTTTTAACTGTAAAATCTGTTGTATGGGACTGTTTGTGAAAACAGGGCTTGTAATGAAGCAGTGAACTTCAGTGTCTGAGTTAATGTCATAATAATATATAATGATATAAGCATAAAAATGGTTTAAATGTTAGAAATCTGATTTTGGAATGAAAAGTTATTTTCGAAACGCAAAAAATTAATTTGAAAATACTCATAATTTTAAAAAAAGATTCAGTAACTCAGTCAACAGCAACCCATAAAATAAATTAAACTATTGTTCTGTTTCAAAAACAATAACTTCAGTCATTCGCACATTAGCTTAAAATACGGAAGTTCATTCCTGCCAAGGAAAGAAAAAACAAATTGATGAAATGTTAAAAATCAAAAGTCAAATTTCTGAGTAAAAACGTGACTTTTTATGTCAAAAGTATGATAACGTGCCAGAATTTAGATTTTGACTTCTCATATTTTCATTTTAATGAGTCATTTTCATTGACATTCATTTTATTTTATCTCAAATTTAAAGGCTGAAAATGTTTTGACTTAGAGAGTCAAGACTTTGACTTAATCTCCATTATTTGAATTCAGAAAGTGAACGTTTTTACTTACTATCTCCTAATTTTGACATAAGTATTTATCTTTTTTTTTATTTTTTATTAACTTTTCATCTTTATTTTCTTATTGTGGAATAATTTGACTTCCATAAAACCCTAAATCGAGTAACAAAAAAAAAAACCCCACCTGACTCAAACATCACAGTACTCTGAAACTTCTGGACAACAAAACACAAAGTATTCCTGATTCTTTGTTCTCAGTGAGTCAATGCTAAGAACAAGCTAGCATTAGCATGTTAGCTCGGCGAAATGAAACCATGGCTGTGTCCGAAATCACTCCCTGTTTACTATATATATATATATATATATATATATACAGATTCACAAATTCCACTACGGAACGAAAAAAGTGTCGACTATTTTATTTAAAGTTCTTGCGCAGCTGCTTGTGTTTGGACAACATTTAACATCTGAGAACTTTTGAAGAAAAAGTTATTTATTTTTCAATCTAAGGTGTTAAAAAAAATGTCTTTTTTTTTTTTTTTGTTGCCGAAACTTGGGTCTCATATCAGCTCTATTACAGAATAATTTCAAACGAGACTTTAAACTTCAGACATTAAAAGTCAACATTTTTACTGTCTCATAATTTTGACTTTGGATTTTTATTCTTGTCATTTCTAACATTTCATCTATTTTTGCTTCCTTAGCAGGAATAAAAGCATGTACACTACTTTTTGCTAACAATCCCACAATGCAATGCATTGCATTTATTTGCATGGCGTCCAAAAGTAAAGTCTTTGGACCGAATGGGCACGCGTGGGCGGGGCCAGCAGGGGAAACACTACTGAGCATGTGCAGTGGGCCGCACTTTGCGGAAGCTAGAAAAGTGAGTGGGCGCCATCTTTGAGTCCTGTACACAGTTCTTCTAATACACATATGAATTAAACTGTTTTATTGTGGTTTAGTTTGTTTTTTATCTTTTCTAGTGTAGCTTTGAAAAGTGCTGCCTCAAATTATCTTGTCAGCTCAACCTTCTTCATCTTCATCCTCCTCTTCCTCACAGCAGGCAGGAGATGGAGACCTTGGTGGTGGAGAAGGGGACGGTGTCTGGTGTGGGACAAACAACATGTCAACTGGTTTATCCGACGTCTGTCGTCAGTCGAATGTTGAATCGGAAACATTTCCGTTTACAGTCGGAGCAGTTTGCTGTTTTATTGTCCACAATGCAAATTATATAACACTGACTTTTTAAAAGATTACAGAAGGTATAAATAATATAGAGCAGAACCCCAAATTTGTATCTTTCTAAATGTGAGACAGTGCTTTGTAGAGCCGCAACAACAGGAATTCATTTTGGACCAAATATTATATCCATATGTGGAAATCTAGTACATATTATATTCACAATGCCATGTGGAACATAGCAAACAATATTATTAATATTATTATTATTATTCCAAAATGCAGAACAATTTACAAATTATTGCCACTTTTAATATGTAAAATCTTTCCAATATATCTGAACAAAAAACATTTTAATTTAGCATCATATTTTATACGTTATAGAATAAAATAGAAATGGAAAATAGGATTTTCATAGATTTTATTTTGTCTACTGTAAAATATATGTCTATTTAATACATTTTATTATTCAATATGTCAATAAATACAGTTTGTTCTCTTAAGCAAAAATAATATAAAGCCTCAAGAATAATTTAATAGTGCTGCAGTTCATCTGCTTGTTAATAAGTTGGTTATAATTAATAATAAAGCTTTTTGTCCCTCCATCCCTCCGTAGTTTTTGCGGTTCCCGAGTCTCACCTCTGTCCTCCAGCGTGCTGATGTACGCCTCGATGAACTCCTTCTCTCTGCTGTCCTTCTTCACCTCCTCCTCTCTCGGCTCCCTCCACCTCTTCTTCTTGTTCTTCTCCTCCTCCTCTTCTTCTTCTTCTTCTTCTTCTCTTCGCTCGCTGGGTTGTCGTACAGTCGAATAAACCTGCCGGGGAACAGCAGAGACGAGGAAACCTGAGAACAGTCGGTGGTCAATGTGTTTTCATCATGTTACAGATTGTGTCTGTTGTCGCCACCTACAGGTAAAGAAAGTAACAGCTGCTGCAGTTTGAACACTACCACCACCTGCAGGCGGCGAGTGGTACAGCTGTAGTTTTGTTTTCGCAGCTGCTGTTTGTGTTTTGGTGTTTTACATTTTAAACCTGCAAACCTGAAGCAGAATAACTAAATACGATTGAGCATCATTGTGTCTCACTAACCTCCCGTCAATATTTAATAATAATAATAATATTTAATCATTTAGTTTACGGCTGTAAAACACCATAAGTGAAATAATGTCTATTTTATTTCTCTTTCTAAACATCTGTTTGCTGTCTGTAGTCATCTGTATACAGAAAACAATTGTACCAAAAAGCAACAGACATGTAATGGATTTCAAAAACACATAAGTTTATAGTTCAGATATTCATCACCAAAAACAGAACTTTGTCGAGCTGCATTGCCAGTTTTCTTGTATTGCTGCTGTCTGGCCAAAGTAATCGGTCTGTAACTAGTCTTGAAAGTAACTATAATCAAAAACACTTCCTGTATTTTTACACCTAACTGTGGCTTTTGAAACTTACTATAATAACATTCTTATTAATAGATTGGATGCCATCTAATTGTCTTAATCCAGAATCTCTTGTGACAGAACAAAAGTTTCATGTGGAGTTCCTCAGGGTTCAATTCTGGGTCCACTACTCTTCAGTTTGTACATGCTACCATTAGGGGTCTGCTAGCATATTATTGATTGTTATCATTATGCAGACAGCACCAAACTCTATTAAACCCATTACAACTTTATTGCCTTACAAACTGAATTTCTGCTATGAAAGGATGGATGCTTCCAAAAATCTCATCCAAATGAATCGGGACAAAACAGAGATTTGGTTATTTGGTTCATGTGAAAAGAGCCAAACTGAGTTCACAGCTGACGTCATCAACACTGCGTGTCAGACCGAAAATATGGATCACACAGTCAAATCCAACTCTACAGCTAAGTGCAACAATTTTAAATAAACCAGCATCGTGTTGCTTAAAGAACATCTCAAAAGGTCAGATTACTACTGATGCACTGCTGTCAGGTCTGCCCAAAACGTCTATAAAACAAACTCTTGATGCTGCTGCAAGAGTTTTAACGGGAGAAAACTAGGATTGTTTTTAAGCTGGTAAAGAGTTCTTGTGTCTGTGTGGTTCGTGTACTTGATGTCCGGGTTGCTGCACAGTTTGGTCGGGATGCAGGTGAGCTCATCGCCGCTGACGACGATCATCTTGAGCGTGGAGATGTTGGCGAGACAGTGCGGGAGGTAAGACAGGTTGTTCTTATGGACGAACAGGGTGGCCAGCTGCTCCAACCTGCGCACACAGAGTTTTATATATATTTATACACACAATTTGTGATAATTTGAGTGTAACTTTGCTTTAGCTGTTGCATATTGCTCAACACAAAGTAAGGAATAGTTCAACACTTATTCTCTGATATGCTTATTCTTTTTCTGTCTGAAAGTGAGTTGTTCAGACGGATATAATCTATGGAGATATATATATATATATATATAAAATGGATATATAGTCTGTGTGTTAGGTAAGGAGCTGGAGTCTAGGCATTGGTTAGCCTAGCTTAGCATAAAGACTGGAAGCAGGGGGAAACAGCTAGCCTGCTAGCAGCTCTTTTCGGTGCTCTGCTGTCTTTACAGTCCAGGTCTTTTTTTTTTTTTTTTTTTTGCAGCTAACATCTCTGTGAAATTCCCTCGTGAATTTTACATAAATGTAATGTTTAATGATGCATTTCATTTGTTATTGACATTAAGCAAAAGTAGTTTGTCTTGTTGTGGCGAGAGAGAAGTAGAATCAGAGGGAGGGAGACGAAGAGGCGAAGAGTTTTCCTTCTGGTAATGTTCACTGTTCAGGAAATACAACGTAAACATCATTCAGCGCGCTGAGTACAGTCATTAAAGTTAATAAAGTTCAGACACAAAGTATCTGTTACCACCAATCTAATTAAGTATGTTGAGGTCTCCTAGTGGTCCAGATTACAGGTAGTGATGATGTCACCAGTTACCTGTCCATGTCCTGCGGCAGGTCAGTCAGACTGTTGTTACTCAGGTCCAACAGCTGCAGGCTGCTCATCCTCAGAGCACAGATGGGGATCGACACAAACCTGTTCTCCGCGATGTCCAGGTGAACCAGCTGCTTCAGGCCGCTCAGCTGACAGAAGTTACAGAGTGACGTCATCAACATGAGTGAGGTCATCAACATGAGTGAGGTCATCAACGTGAGTGACACGATCCCAGCAAAACCAAAACTGACCCCTGCTCTGACAAAATGATCATTTATGGACAAAACGAAGCACATAACGGATCACTGTTCGTCCAAAGTTGCGTTAAAGGAAACTTTGATTTTTAACAATCGCAATCGTCTTTTTGATCGTCTAAACAGCGTATTGACATATTGACTGATCAATATTACAGAGCATTTTGTATTCAAAGGGTTGTTTGACGTTTTGCTGCTCTTTCTCTCTGAGAGTCAGATGTTCAGATCGATGCCACTCTCGTGTCTGCACTGTAAATATGAAGCTACAGCCAGCAGCTGGTTAGCTTAGCTTAGCTTAGCATAAAGACTGGAAACAGGGGGAAACAGCTAGCCTGTCTTTGTCCACAGCTAACTGAATCCGTCTACCAGCACCCCTAAAGCTCACTGATTAACACATTTTACCTCGTTTGTTTAAACTGGACACAAGCCGAAGTGTAAAAACTACAATTAGCAATTCTTGCTATGTGCCGGACTACTTCTTGGCTCTGAGCAGTTGCCAGGCAACCAGCGGAGAGACTCCAGGAAGTTCTGGTCCCAGGCAGTATCTGGTCCCTTCAATCTGAACACCTAACTCTCAGCAAAAAGAGAATAAACCTCCCAAAACTTTTACCAAAGTTTAGCAAAATAAAATAAAATCATCAGTTAAGTGTAAAGTGTCCAGTTTCTGCACGTGCGACCAGACTAGTTTCCCGTTTAGGGACTGATAAAGTTATCCATCTGTAGATTTGCTTTATTTAATTAACCAGGTACTGAAACTACCGCAGGATGGTTCATCCCATCCTCTCTGACTCACCTCAAACGGCAGCTCGGACAGGTTGTGGTTTCCCGCGAGTTCGAGTCTCTCCAGGTTCTCGCAGTTTCCGAGCTCTGGAGGAACTCTGGACAGACGGTTGTAGTTGACATTTAATTCTCTTAAACCCGTCAGTTTACCTGAGGACAGAGGAAACTGATACGTCTGTGCTCCGCTAGTTTTTCCTAACTCATTTTAGGATGCTGAACAAAAACGCACTAAACTCAGGTATTTGGGGAATTCAAGACACTGTCCCCCACGCTCCGACTGAAGAAAAACGGGGGAAACTAAAGAATAAAATCGAACAACCTGAATAGCTCAAAGAGATTTAACAAACTGGAACCAAACTTGTGCTTCGTCCTCACCGATCTCAGGTGGCAGCTCGGCGATGGTGTTTTTGGGGATCTCGAGCACGGTGAGCTGGGTGAACAGAGCCAGGTAGTCGGGCAGCCGACGGATCTTGGTCTCTCTGACGTGCCACTCTTTCAGGTAGGTCATCCACTGCAGCTCCTTGGGGAAGTCCTGCAAAAACATTCACTTATTAACAGTTAGTTTCTTACAGATCGCTCCCGAACCTGTCGGCTTACCGTCCAATGGTCTCCGTCCAGCTGGAAGATCAGCTCGCTCTGCTGCGGATCCTTCTGATCCTGCTGGTCTCTCTGATCCTGCTGGTCTCTCTGATCCTGCTGGTCTCTCTGATCCTGCTGCTCTGCTTCTGACAGATAAACAACAACAACAACATAGACAAATACATAACATGATCAGCAAATCCAGAAACACAACATCTTATTCACAAATATAGTAACAAAGGAATTGAATTAACTATTACAGCTTTATTTACCTGTGTACGGCTGTATACACCTGTATATCAGTCATGTTTACCTGTATATCAGTCATGTTTACCTGTGTACACCTGTATATCAGTCATGCTTACCTGTGTACACCTGTATATCAGTCATGTTTACCTGTGTTCGGCCATATATCAGTCATGCTTACCTGTGTACGGCCGTATATCAGTCATGTTTACCTGTGTACACCTGTATATCAGTCATGCTTACCTGTGTACGGCCGTATATCAGTCATGCTTACCTGTGTACACCTGTATATCAGTCATGTTTACCTGTGTTCGGCCGTATATCAGTCATGCTTACCTGTGTACGGCCGTATATCAGTCATGTTTACCTGTGTACACCTGTAAATCAGTCGTGTTTACCTGTGTACGGCCGTATATCAGTCATGTTTACCTGTGCACACCTGTATATCAGTCATGTTTACCTGTATATCAGTCATGTTTACCTGTGTACACCTGTATATCAGTCATGCTTACCTGTGTACACCTGTATATCAGTCATGTTTACCTGTGTTCGGCCATATATCAGTCATGCTTACCTGTGTACGGCCGTATATCAGTCATGCTTACCTGTGTACACCTGTATATCAGTCATGTTTACCTGTGTACGCCGTATATCAGTCATGCTTACCTGTGTACACCTGTATATCAGTCATGTTTACCTGTATATCAGTCATGCTTACCTGTGTACACCTGTATATCAGTCATGTTTACCTGTGTTCGGCCGTATATCAGTCATGCTTACCTGTGTACGGCCGTATATCAGTCATGTTTACCTGTGTACACCTGTATATCAGTCATGTTTACCTGTGTATGGCCGTATATCAGTCATGTTTACCTGTGTACACCTGTATATCAGTCATGCTTACCTGTGTACACCTGTGTATGTGTCATGTTTACCTGTGTACACCTGTATATCAGTCATGCTTACCTGTGTACACCTGTATATCAGTCATGTTTACCTGTGTACACCTGTGTATGTGTCATGTTTACCTGTGTACACCTGTAAATCAGTCGTGTTTACCTGTGTACGGCCGTATATCAGTCATGTTTACCTGTGTACGGCCGTATATCAGTCATGTTTACCTGTGCACACCTGTATATCAGTCATGTTTACCTGTATATCAGTCATGTTTACCTGTGTACACCTGTATATCAGTCATGTTTACCTGTGTACACCTGTGTATGTGTCATGTTTACCTGTGTACACCTGTAAATCAGTCGTGTTTACCTGTGTTCGGCCGTATATCAGTCATGCTTACCTGTGTACGGCCGTATATCAGTCATGTTTACCTGTGTACACCTGTATATCAGTCATGCTTACCTGTGTACGGCCGTATATCAGTCATGCTTACCTGTGTACACCTGTATATCAGTCATGTTTACCTGTGTTCGGCCGTATATCAGTCATGCTTACCTGTGTACGGCCGTATATCAGTCATGTTTACCTGTGTACACCTGTATATCAGTCATGCTTACCTGTGTACGGCCGTATATCAGTCATGCTTACCTGTGTACGGCCGTATATCAGTCATGCTTACCTGTGTACGGCCGTATATCAGTCATGCTTACCTGTGTACACCTGTATATCAGTCATGTTTACCTGTATATCAGTCATGCTTACCTGTGTACACCTGTATATCAGTCATGTTTACCTGTATATCAGTCATGTTTACCTGTGTACACCTGTATATCAGTCATGCTTACCTGTGTACGGCCGTATATCAGTCATGCTTACCTGTGTACGGCTGTATATCAGTCATGCTTACCTGTGTACACCTGTATATCAGTCAGTGTAGCTCTCTCCAGGTAATGGTGCAGCAGGTTCAGTTCTTTGGTCTTCAGTGTCTTACAGTAGATGCGATACTGCCACTGCTGCTCGATCCTGCAGACAGACAGACATGTTAATGAAGCTTCATACTGAAGTCGTATCAGGTTTCAGGCAGACTGGATGTTCCCGTTCATTCTCCAAACCCGTGACCTTTCTGCTCTCTGGAGGCCGACGCCGAACCTGCCGTCACGGTTGTACCACAGCACTGATGTTGGGATATAAATATCAGTCTGTGTGTTCATGTTACTAAAATCAGCCCTGACTCTCATAGTTCATGACTAACAGTCAGCTCTGTACGAGTCTGTCTCTGACTGAGCGCTTGAGTACTTTTACTTTTAACCTCGGCAACTCTTTGTGACAAATATGTTCGAGTTCGCCGCCATTTAACTTCAACGCGGGACGGACAGCCGTCAGTGTAGCAGGTTAATTAATGTCTCCATGTAACTTCCATTTCTACACCCAGCGGTGGAAGAAGCACTCAGATCCGTTTAGTAGAAATACCACAGTCTAGAAATACACCATTACAAGTAAAAGTTCTGAATTCAAAATGTTAAGTACAAATACAAAAGTACTTATTATACAGAAGATCTGTCCGTCCGTCCTGGGAGACGGAGCCCTCCTCTGTTGCTCTTCCTGAGCTTTCTGACAGTTTTCCCCCGTTAAAGGGTCTTTGGGTAGTTTTTCCTGATCTGAATCGAGGCTGCACAGGTAGTAAAACCCCAAAATATATAAATAAAACTGACATGACTTGACGCTGTTATGTTATTATAACATATTAAATTCTGCTTTTGTCACTAATGTATAAATGTAAGAGCATTTTAATGTTGCAGCTTGTCAATGTGGAGCCAGTTTTACATATTTTCTATACTACTGCGTAGATTAGTACTGCATCATATCTTATATAAGCACATTATATATGTTTTTTTATGTAAAAACTAAAGCTGTCAGATAAATGTAGTGCAGTAAAAAGCACAATGTTTCCCTCTGAGATGTAGCGGAGTAGTATACAATGAAATACTAAAGAACAAGTATGCGAAAGTTGTACTTAAGCGCAGTACTTGAGTAAATGCACTCAGTTACATTGAACTTTGCCGGAACTGACGGCGACAGCTGTAACCGCACAGCTGTGATCGTCTTACTTGGGGAGGGCACTCTTCTCGATCCTCTCCTGCTCCTTCTTCTGTTTCTGTCTGTGTTTCTTCACTCGGACCTCCCACATCCCTCTGATCAGAGACAGATCGCAGACCGGGACGTCCAGCTTCCTCCCCAAACCCATCTCTGCTCCTGGGGGGAGAGGAGGAGGAGGAAGAGGAGGAGGAGGAGGAGGAGGAGGAGGTCATTAGCTCAAGATTTTATTCCTCAAGATTAAGATCCCATTTTATTTTCTTGTAACCTCTAAAGCCTGATTTTAAAAATGCCAAGTTTTAGTGGTGGAATGTAACTATGTACATTTAAAGTACAAAGTTGAGGTACTTGTACTTTACTTAAGTATTTCCCTTCTATGCTACTTGATACTTCTACTTTAATAATACTAATATACTTTCTAGTCCACTACATTTATTTGACAGCTTTCGGAACTATGTACTTTTCAGATTAAGATTTTACATTAAAAAGTCTATGATCAGTTCATGAAATACAATAAACTGTTAAAGATTAAACCAGTGTTTTTTCGCTTGTGACCTCTTGTAAAAAAGCAGCGTGTAGTTGTGTCTCAGATGTTTCAGATGTCTCCGAGTTGTTATCGGTTTCACCAAACAGACGTTTCCTCTAAACTTCTCACTTTTTCATTTAAATAACAGTTTGAGATCCGAAGAGGAAAAAGTATTATTAAGATCAAAGATTAGAAAATTCCAATCATGTATCAATGTATCAGAACTGTGTTTCTTCTTCTTTCCTCTCCCATTAATCATCTCACGACCCCGCAGATTTATCTGGTGACCCTTTGAAGGGGCCCGACCCCTAGGTTGGGAACCACTGGACTAAACTAGCAAACCATATATAAAGCAGTTAAAACTAGCTAACTGTATATAAAGTTGCTAAAACTAGCTAACTGTGTATAAAGTAGTTAAAACTAGCTAACTGTATATAAAGTTGCTAAAACTAGCTAACTGTGTATAAAGTAGTTAAAACTAGCTAACTGTATATAAAGCAGTTAAAACTAGCTAACTGTATATAAAGCAGTTAAAACTAACTAACTGTGTATAAAGTAGTTAAAACTAGCTAACTGTGTATAAAGTAGTTAAAACTAGCTAACTGTATATAAAGTAGTTAAAACTAGCTAACTGTATATAAAGCAGTTAAAACTAGCTAACTGTATATAGTTAAAACTAGCTAACTGTGTATAAAGTAGCTAAAACTAGCTAACCGTGTATAAAGCAGTTAAAACTAGCTAACTGTGTATAGTTAAAACTAGCTAACTGTGTATAAAGTAGCTAAAACTAGCTAACCGTGTATAAAGCAGTTAAAACTAGCTAACTGTGTATAGTTAAAACTAGCTAACTGTGTATAAAACCATAAAGTATAAAACCACCTCGAGCAGCTAAAACAGTAAAATGCGACTCTAACATTGATGCATCTGTATTAATAATTTATTTATTGTAACATATCAATCACCGGACGATTTTCTGCAGAACAAGTACTTTATACGTTTGATACTTATTTAGCCAGTAATACTTCTGTACATTTACTTAAGTAGGATTTTAAACGCAGGACTTTTACTAGTATTTTTACATTGTTGTATTGGTACTTATATATATATATATAAAAAAAAAAAAAACTTTGTCCTTCACCCTCCGCGGGTGGTCTCATCCTTCGAGCTCGGGTCCTCTACCAGAGGCCTGGGAATATATATATATATATATATTAATTGCTCTTGTATAGTTAAAATTTTTATTACTACTCTGATACTTGTAATTATTGACTTTTCTCTATTTATCTGTACTTTATTAGTACATCTGTACTGTGTCCTTGTGCTGCTGCAACACCTGAATTTCAGCCAGTAAAGGCTTATCTTATCTTATCTTATCTTAATTGGTTAATAAATTGCCGATCATAACAAAAATCACAAAAAGCATAATTTGCTTCTTTGTGAGAAGGATCAACAGAAACAGTTTTATAAGGTAACGAGGACCTGAGACATCAGCTCTAAACAAGATGTCAGCAACTACAGCAGAAACATTCATTCGCTTTCAGTTTGAATCAGCTGCAGCTTGCAGGTCAACGAAAAGCTCTTCTCACCTTCAGTGAGAACACCTGTTTCTGTTGTTTCAGCCGCTCTGTAATACTGGCTTTCAGGGGAAACGAAAGCATCGCAGATGTTGAGTTCACTGAAACTGAAGTGATGAAGAGGAAGAAACCAAAAGCTGCAGAGCGGAGGCTGTGCTGCAGTTCTTCCTCCTCCCCCCAGGTGTTTGGTATCATCACTCGGCAGACGTTAATATGACAAACACAACCGCTCCCGAGGAGTCTGCCAGTGTGTCACAGCAAACTTCACCCACAAGAGGGCTTTTACTTTGAAAAACGCCGCCTTTGGCGGCCCTGCTGGCAGTAATGTCCTCTTCCCCCGTGGTACGGATAACGAGACACGTGTCCCATCACATCATCGTGATGTTCAGTTAAACGTCTCATTTAAGCCTCGAAATGCAGCTGAACTGTCGGCTTTAAATGACTTCCTCTTTCCTGCAGCTCTTATTTCTGCTCCCCCGAGTCTCGTCTCTAAGGTAACGGAAGGTCTCGCTTCCTCTTCTGTTACCAAGTCCAGGAGCCGCTATGGACCAGGTTCTGACTCTGGACCAACACGTAAACTCGGGGCCGTAGCTCCCTGCATCACCAGCAGGTCTCTGAGCTCCTCTGGTCAGGGTCTGCTGGGCGATCCTCGATCCAGGATTAAAACTAAAAGGAGACTCTGAGGTTGAGTTCTTCTGTTTTCTTCTTCTTCTTCTTCGTCTGTATTCGTGTCGGGTTTCTTTCACAAAGCGCTTTGCGACGTTCGGCTCCTGTACGAAGCAGTCCGGCTCTTCCGCAGTCTGGACGGATCGGCTCGAAGCGGAGTCGCGACGTTTCTGATCCCCAGAGGATGAACCGCGGGGACTTTTCCCCTCTGGCGCCACCAACACCTCACATCCCGGCAAGACACCTCCAACGCCGACGACTCAGCTGAACGTTAGCGTGTCGCGCTGACATATTAAATGCTAGTATGTTGACATGCTAACATGCTAAATATAAGAGATGAAGGAGGAGGAACTCGACTTCCCATGAATCATCGGTCACGCTTCCAGTCTGCTGGCTGGAGGACGAACTTCATCCTGCCGTTTGTGAAGCGGCTTACTTTAAGAGCTGCTAATCCGCCTGTGTCTTAATAAAGACGCATTTCCTGCGTGCGATTCAATTTATTTATATAAATAAAGATATATAAATAAAGATATAAATGATCCCTGTTACAGTAAATCTAAACCAACACATGTTCTTACCTGCGAGTTCCTGTCAACGTCCTGCTCACCTTCACCAGCTTGTTTACTGAGATCTGACTGTGTGTGTGTGTGTGTGTGTGTGACACAGCATGCTATTTTTACCAGCAGCAATGTGTGTGTGTGTGTGTGTGTGTGTGTGTGTGTGTGTGTGTGTGTGTGTGTGTGTGTGTGTGTGTGTCACATGACGCCACCGCCTCCTCACATACGAGCATTTGTCTGGACCGCTCACATGACGTTCCCTCGTGTGTAAATCAGGTGATGCACTGTGACGTAACTGCTTTTAAATTGAGTTTCGTTTTAGTTTCACTCACACGAGAAACTAAGCTTCACTTTTATTCTGAAAAACTTATCTACGTTACGTTATTTCAGCCGGTGTGTTGTTCTTTTATTTTTGTATGTGCGACATCTGAGCACAATAAAAGCCGATATGATGAAGGTATTACAATCGGACGATTAAAAATGCACCTTAAGACTCTACATTTACAGTTAATCAAATTATCGCAAACTAACTGCCACGCGGTGAACCTGCGGCCTCCGGGGCCCCTGAGGGTCTGGGGTCTCCGGGGCCCCTGAGGGTCTGGGGTCTCCGGGGCCCCTGAGGGTCTGGGGTCTCCGGGGCACAGCGAGCAGTCGTCGTGTTCATTTCCTGAAGCACCAGCGGTGGAGGAAGCGCTCGGATCTCTTAGTTGGCTGGGTATTAGAATCTATAACAATACATCGTGCTTTATTTGTTATTTATTATATTCTGTATTAATAATCAGAGTCTGTAAAGTAACTGAAGCTGTCGGATAGATGTAGTGAAGTTAGATGTTGTTCTCAGAGACGTGGCGGAGTCGAAGTATACGTACGTAAACACAGTGCAGGTGAATGCAGTGATCCCCACATTATAAATTATATAAAGTGTTTACAGGTGTTACTCACTGCGCTGCAGCCTTTAACTGTGCAAACGTTTGGACACAACTGTGTCTCCATCAGAGTCCGAATGGACAGAGACCCGGGGCAAACACATGCAGACGGGGACAAACGAAAGGACAAACCTGCAGCAGCGCTCACCTGATCTCCGTCTGCGTCCGCTGCTGTCTGTCCTTCGGCTCGTGTGTCTCTCCACCTGCTCAGGTGTGTCTGGTCTCAGTGAGACGGGCTGCTGTGTGCGTAAGCGAGGGGACATCGTGCGGAGGCGGGGTCCGTCCTCCAGCAGGGCTCCTCGGGAGGCCCCTGGAGGCCGGACTCCGCCCACAGCCAGCCTGGAACAGGTGCACGCTCGCCATTGGACGATTGGGTGAGCAGGACTTCAAAGAGTCTGATTGCACCTGACGGATGCAGCGCTTTTCCTCGTGAATCCGTGCTCTGTTGCTTCTGAGGCGACTCCCGGCCTTCGTCATCCAAAGATCTGAAATCCAGTTATCCAATCACAACGCGCGCACCTGTTCCTGGCCGATGAAACACGAGGTCGACTCTGACGACAGCTCAGTCAGTCCGTCCTGTCGGTTATTTCATCAATGAAAAGTTTCAAATTGTACATTTTGAAATCAAATTTTCAGAAAATGTAACATGTCGCTGTTATGATAAAAACCGACAGAAGATTTAAAGGTTTCGTTTCAAAATGTCTTCCAGCCAAACTACTTTGCATTTTTCATTTCACTTCATAAAAAACCAACAAATGTTGGATAAAGAAGATCTCCAGTAATAAATCCCAAACTCTGCAAGGTTATTAACATTCACAACAGTAACGTCAGTGCTTTTCTTCATGAACTATCATTACACGACAGAATCCTTGTTATTAGCCTGTTAAATCCTGTTGTTATGCTCCTTCGGTCCTGGTTTACAGGTCAGAGGTCAGCAGCAGCTTGTGATGCGGCTCCTTCGGTCCTGGTTTACAGGTCAGAGGTCAGCAGCTTGTGATGCGGCTCCTTCGGTCCTGGTTTACAGGTCAGAGGTCAGCAGCAGCAGCTTGTGATGCGGCTCCTTCGGTCCTGGTTTACAGGTCAGAGGTCAGCAGCAGCTTGTGATGCGGCTCCTTCAGTCCTGGTTTACAGGTCAGAGGTCAGCAGCAGCCTGCTGTAGTTGTGCTGCTCCTCCACAGGAGGGCGCTGCTACGCAGGCAGCGTGTAAAGACTCCCGCTGTGTAACAGCTCGGACTCAGCTCATTGAATCATTATACTAATAGTTAAGAACTTTGTTCCAGTAAAGCTGATGATTCTGATCTTATTGTGAAAGTACATTTCCCCCACCACCTTTGTATCCGCCTCTTCTAATACGTCCACGTGCCGGTCATGAACTGGTCCGGGACATAACTCGCCGTAACGCCACGTGTTGTTTCTACACTTTGTGTTTGTTCACAGAAACCAGATATAACATCAGTGAGCGTCAGAGCGGCTGGGTTTGTTACAGAGCCAGGCTAGCTGTTTCCCCCTGTTTCCAGTCTTTATGCTAAGCTATTTAGCGTATACACACACACACATACATATATATATATATATATATATATATGTATGTGTGTATGTATGAGAGTGGCATCAATCTGAACATCTGACTCTGAGAGAAAGAGAAGAAGACGACTTCCTGTTGCTCAGTGTGGTTTAAAAGTCACATAGCAGCAGCCGTGTGACGGACTGTTTATATTAGTACAACACAGTGTGTGTGTGTGTGTGTGTGTGTGTGTGTGTGTGTGTGTGTGTGTGTGTGTTTAACGCCTTGGGACAGCATCATGTCACGCCCCGAGAGGGTTGAAATGTCAAACAAGTGTTATCACCCAACACACACACACACACACACACACGCTCGTAAAATGTGTTGTGAATTCATGACATCATTGTAAAAGTAGATCGCTTTCTGTTACTACACAGGATATATATGTCTGCAACACACACACACACACACACACACACACACACGCACACGCACGCACACACGCGCGCACACACACACAC
>CM050846.1:1090000-1142500 GCA_027580175.1 Siniperca scherzeri | reverse complement strand
TGACGATCGTCCGCGTCACGAGGTTAAAAACATTAAATATGTTTCACTGAAAACAAGGTGAGAAAAGGGTTAAAACCAGACTCTGCGAGGCTGAACTCGTGCTAACGCGCTCGCAGGGACAACGCTAACGCGCTGACGTTCAGCAGCTATAATGTTCACCATGTTAGCTTAGCATGTTAGCATGCTAACATTAGCTAGTAAACACAGAGCGCAGCTGAGGCTGATGGGAGCGCCATCAGCTCTGCAGGTCAGAAACCAAAGTGTCGGACGCGTTAACGTGTCGACCTGATGGTGGCGCTAGATGGGAAGTCAGAGGATCAGCAGAGTGATTACAGTTCATCCTGAGGGGAGCATGAACGATGAAGCACGTTTCCGTTTACCGTTTACAGCCACCAGCAGAGCTAAAGCATCCCTCCGTTGTGCCAACAGTGGTCGGAAACGTCGACAGGATATCTCTAAAGTTCCTAAAACTTTTAAAAACATGAAACTACTTCAGAGCCAATCAGAGCTGAGACTTGAACCAGTCTCTGTTGGTCCCTACAGTCCAGTTAAATCCCAGTACACTAAGTTCACTGGGTGGGAGAGAGCGATGGACGAGGGAGGGAGGGGGGGGACACATGAGCGGATTTACTGACTGGAGATCAGTAAAACATTTATTTCTGCGGGAGGAGGATCTCACACACACACACACACACACACACACTTCATCCACCCGGTGAGGCTGACGGACGCTCGGTTGAAGCTCTGAACAAAGGTTTGTGTTTATTCTTTTTTTTGTGTGTGTTTTTAATCAGTATTTTATCATCAAACTGCATTTTTACCTTCCAGTGTTTAAGGTCATTTATCAGAATCAGCAGTGAAGTAAAGATATTTATTCATCCTGCTGTTCTGACACAGTTACTGGTTTCTTTTAAGCAAACTTTTATAGTCAATAAATGTGTTTTTTAACAGCTTTAAGTATTAAACTAATTAAAAGTATTATTCCTGAAGCAGAATTCACTGTATCTTTTTAGCAGTGGTGGAAGGTAACAAGTACATTTACTCAAGTACTGTACTCGAGTACACATTTGAGGTACTTGTACTTGAGTATTTCCATTTTCTGCCACTTTATACTTCTACTCCACATCTCAGAGGGAAATATTGCACTTTTTTACAGCGCTACATTTATCCGACAGCTTTAGTTACTTTGCAGATTCAGATTAATACAAAATATAATATAATTATGAAGTATTATTACTGATAAAGACGCTAATACTTTAGTAAAATATAGAATGCCGGACGTTTTTACTCGTAACAGAGTATTTCTACACTGTGGTATTACTAATTTTAGTCGGGTACTTCTTCCACCGCTGCTTTGTACACAGTCCAGTGTTGGACGCAGTTCAGAAACACTTCGTCTGCAGCAGCTGTGAGGAGTTATTATGGTCGGATGGATTTAGCGGTACATTCGGTTAGAAGAGATCTTATAATTCAGCACATGAAACATTATGTTGTAAATATAAATGCTATTAATTTATAGTTTGTTAATATTTCCTACTGTAGTATTACCTGCAGTAAACTGCATGTTAAAGAGCAACTTAACAAGAATCTTGTTGTTGCCAGTGGTGGAAAGTACATTTCCTTGAGTACTTACTAAATTTGAGGTACTTTACTGGAGTATTTCCATTTTAAGCTACTTTGTGCTTCTACTCCACTACATCTCAGTGGGAAATGTTGTACTTTTTACTCCACTACACTTATCTGACAGCTATAGTTAGTAATTACTACTTTTACTAATTAGTTACTTTCCAGATCAATATTTTTAAAAGTCAAACACATGATCAGTTTATAAAATATGCTTTGTTGTAGATGAAACCCAACTGTACAGCTGACAACATTACTTAGTAACACTTTGACTGGAGCCATTTTGCAAAATGAGTACTTTTACTTTTGATACTTTACTTAAGTGAGATTTTGAACGCAGTACTTTCACTTGTAACAGAGTATTATTTCATTGTGGTATTGCTACTTTTACTTTTACTAAGTAAAAGATCCGAATACTTCTTCCACCGCTGGTTGTTGCTCACTTCTACAGGCTGAAGAGTCAGTACACTGTGACATCACTGCTGGGTGTGTTTACACGTGCAAAGGACTTTTAACCAGCAGAGGGCAGTGAAACAAAGCTTTTTCAGTTACGTTACTCTTTAATCAAAGTGTCAGTATCTGGGTATTATCAGGGTTGTTGTTGTGTTGCAGATGAACCTGGCTCTGATCCATGACAGACTGCACATTAAGTCGTTCTGGGAGAAAAGGATCAACAATCAGTGTCAGCATGCTGAGAGCGAGGAGCAGAGGGTGAACAAGAGCGCACTCAACAAGTAAGTGACAACACACAGTAAGTGGTTAGCGTTCAAATCCTTTACTTAAGTAAAAGTAGCAATACCACAATGTGAAAATACTCCATTACAAGTAAAAGTCCTGCATTCAAAATCTTGCTTAAGTAAGAGTATGTAAGTATTATCAGCAAAATACACTTAAAGTATCAAAGCAAAAGTGCTCATAATGCTGATAAATTGTCATTTCCTGTTTTATTTTGTTAAGAGTTGTGTCTTGTGTAGTTTTACTTCCTGCTTGCCCTTATTGCTTCCACCTGTGCGTCGTTGTCTCCCCTACCTGAGTCTATTTAGTCTGTGTTCAGATCGTCGCTGTGTTTGTGTCAAGCTTCCCGACCCTAGTTTTCTGTGTTTCGGAGTTGTCCTCGGTTTCTTGTGGACCTTGTTTATGGATTTTGGACTTTGCCGGCTCCGTTTTTGGACTTGTTTGCCTCTTTTGGACCGCTTACCTGGTTGTGACCACTGCCTGCCTGTAAGCCTTGTACATTTCATTAAAAAACAGTTGAAGTGAACCTGCTCTGCCTGCTGTCTGAGTTTGGATCCCCTCCCTGTTTCCCGGCTTGACACTTAAACGTAACATAAATGACCCCTGTGAGTGTTTTACTATTATATATATTATGTTGTTATTATTACTGATGTATTCATGTGTAAGCAGCGTTTTCCTGTTGTAGTTGTTCGAGGTGGAGCTGACTTGAACTATTTTATATACTGTTGGGTAGTTTAATATATTTTAAGTACAAAACATATGATGAACTCATAAAACATGGTGCATTGTTATCATGTTTCATAAGTTCATCATGTGTTTTGTACGTAAAATCTGCAAAGTAACTAAAGCTGTCAGATAAAATGAGGAGTAAAAAGTACAAACTTTCCCTCTGAGATGTAGCAGAGTAGAAGTAGAAAGTATAAATGGAAATACTCAAGTAAAGTACAAGTACCTCGAATTTGTACTCAAGTACAGTACTTGAGTAAATGTACTTAGTTACTTTCCACCACTGGAAACAAGTTACAGAATGCGCATTATTCAAGGTGGAAAATGTGTCTGCAGGTAGGATGAATTCTACTTTAAATGTGCATTTATGGAGATTTAAATCAAACAGAAAAACACAGCACTCTACCAGAGTTTGGTTTAAAAAATGTTTTTTTTAAACTTACAGGAAAAAGGTATTGAATGTCAAAAACTAAATAACTAATTTGAGTATTTCAAAGATGTTATGTACCAAATTGAATTTAGACTAAATTCATTATTATTATTTTTTTCTGATGGAGGATGAATGACTCAAAATCGTGATGTTACGTGTGCAATACGTGGTTTCCACCAATCCATCCATCCATTTTGACCACGACCGTCTGGTATGATATCTGCATTGCTACAGACGCCGCATCGCTCTGCCTGCTCCACCTTTCCCTCAGTAGGGAACCAGGCCCAGAGATAGTTAACGCCGGGCAGCTACTTGCCCCCAACTCAAAGGGAGCAATCCAACGTATTCCAGCTGAGATCTGCATCACACTTGGCTGCAAACTGCCTCGATCTGTGCTGAAAAGTCACAGTCTGATGAAGCAAACAGAAATACATCATCTGCAAAGAAGCAGATATGTAAGCTGTAGTCAGAGATCCTGCCCATGAAAAAGCAACAACACAAACCTGGCTGATCCTAACTGAGTTAAGCCTTTTAATTTATTGCCAGGGATACGGACACAGCTCTCACTCCAGTTATACAAGGATTGGATGGCTTGTAAAAAATGGCCCCTGTACCCCGTATTTCTGCAATACGCCCAACAAGACACCCCAAAGGACATAGTCTTACCCGACAGTAAGTTCAGTTCATGCACTTACTACTTTATACCGTATTATTATCAACCGGTAAACCCACTTTGTACTTGACACTTATTTTATACTTATACCCACTTGGTACTTAATTTATTTTCTGACCTGTATTATAGTGTATTATATATATTTTTTGCGTAGTACTTCTATTCCTGTGTGCGCTGACGTGACAGTGAGCTGCTGTAACGAAAGAGTTTCCCCCCCCGGGGATCAATAAAGTGTGTCTGATTCTGAAAACGCATGCAGACTGGTGAGGCAAACTTCCATGCCCACTCCAGAATCCTGATCCATTTTCTCCTCCTGGATCTGAGGTTCGAACATCAGCTGGAGTGTCCTTTCCGGCAGCCTGGAGGAAAGTTTCCTGGCGAGACTGAGCAGTGTGATATCACAATAACTGGAGCACACCCATGAGTTTTGAAAAATGGGAACCACCACACCCATCTGCTAGTCCACAGGGACTATCCCCCCCAACATCCATGCGACACTGATTTGTCAACCAAGACAGCCCAATAAAATCCAAAGCATTCAGCATCTCAGGGCAAATCTCAACCACCCCTCTGCTACTTCCGCCAAGGATATGGGTTTCTGGCCGTATAGACCGAGGACAGTCCTGCATTTAAAAAAAACTTCAAGGGGCTGTGTTGGAGGGGGACACTACACAGCTATTTTTAAATTTCATCAATTTTCAAATACAGGGCCCACATTACGAAGTAATCTAACAGGAATGCGTGATTGCACATATTTGATTACAACGCAACACCTTGTAGGACGACGTTGTGTCAGCAAAGTTGAGCCAGGTTCAAGTTTGTTTGGTTTTTTTTTTTACCAGACAACCCTGTTTTGTTTTTTGCCGAAGCCCACTGTGTTGGCACCCCTGCTGCATCGCATGAGTGGTCCCATTCAAATGAATGCCAACTCAGGAGGGTGTGTCTGCGGGTTCAGGAGTTCCTTTAAAATGTTCCTTTAAACCACCCAACAATATTCCCAATCAAGGTCAGCAGTTCTTTCCTGCTGAGTGCAGCCTTAGCAAGGCCCCGCTGCCCCTTTTCTGAGCCGTCTGGCAGAACCTTTTTATGGCCAACGAGACGTCCTCTGCCATTTGCCTCCCCAAACTCAGCGGCCCCATTTCTTTGGGCTGAGTCTTTCTGGGCCCTTTGGGTATAAGAGCGCCAGTACACTATATCAGAAGTGCTCGTCAAAAGTGGTCGAACAGCTTCTGAAAACCACTCCCTCCACGCCTTCCTGACATCAGAATGCACGAAATCTGACAATTCATCAACCATGCCCACTTCAAGCTTTGATTGGTCAGCAATGTGCAGGTGAAAAGGTAGGCAGGTTTGAACTTCCCATTCTCCACACAACTACTTCTGTCACTTTTCATGTGAACAACCGAGCGCAACACCACAAACGTCTGAAAGTGTGCGCCGTTATCCCCATTTGTACAATGCATCACATCTTTTTTTCCACAAACTGGTTTGTTTGGAGCACTCCTCCGCCTAAAGGCCAACCACCAGATGCAGACCTACAAGCTCACCTCCCAGGCCTTGATCCAGAAAGAGACCCTATTCTGGGCAAAGTGTCTCTTTCCTGAAGATGCCGATCTATCGAGGTCTTTGAATGTGGTGGACATGTGTCTGACAAATAGACACATCTAAAAACAGATCCTCTCATTACAAACAGCCTCTCGTCTCTCAGCGAGCTGGAGGACATACCAGGACACGCACTCGACCCTCGCGGACAGTCTGGTTGTTAAAGGTCTCAGTAATGATGATCACTAACAAGCGGAAACGTCAGCCAGACTGCAACCTGAGCTCATCTCGCCCTGTAAACTGACCGTCAATAGTCCGGAGTTTTATAATTACACACATAATACTCTGGAGATGTTTCAACTATTGTCACACACACAGAACATGATGGCAAAATGGACAAGTGCAGCTAAATTACAGTATTTTAATCAGCTTTTTGATGTTTTATTTCTCATAAGGTAACTTTGACAAACCTTTTTCAGTTTGTCAGATCTTCTTAGTCTGATCGTTTTACAATTACACTTCTCTCCCAAACTTCCTTTACCTTCTGATACAACCATGAAAATAGACTATGTAAAGTGCAGTGGAGTAGTGCGAGAACCCTTGATGTTCCACAGATGTTTGGTATTGATCCACCCATCACTGGCAGTCAGAAATAGAGCACAAATGGTTACATTACTATACGTACAATTTGTTTTTTAGCCATGCTAGCGACTCGGATGGATGGCAAAATCGTTCCGTAAGTATAAATATCTCAACAACTATTGGATGGATTGCCATGAAAGCTGGTTCAGACGTTCAACCCAGAAAGATCTAGGGGTGTAATCAGGCAGTGACACAATTTATAGTTTACTTCCTAATAACTCACCGTGCTGGCTAATCGAAACTAAAACAAAACTAGCTACACTAATCTTACCTGTTAAAAACAAAACACAGAGGAGGCAACCACCCCTATGCCTCGAGTGCTAGACAGACAGTTCCCGCTTGTATTAGTAGTCAAAGTGTGTGTGAAAAGAAAATAATCCCAAACGAGAGCTTCACTGTGAGATCGAGTTAACATAAAACAAAGAGGCTGCTCAGATTAAATCACAGTGTTTGCTCTGGTCGGCTTTTATAACGTCGTGCGATCTGCTAAACAGACGCCGGGTTGGTGGAAGGACGACGAGTGAATGAAGGTAGCGGCCTGATTGGAGGCCATCTGGATACGATGGTCCGACCGGTGACGGGGAACCAGTCTGGTGCTGCTGCGCGGCTCTATTTAAATCGGGAGACGGTCTGGACCACACGGATTAATAAATAACATAATAAAACAACGCCAAAGGCCGTAACGTGAGGGCTCTGCCAAAGACGACGTTGGTGAAGTTGTCAGCAGGCAGGTGCTTCTTCTGTCAAACGCCTTCATTACATTACAATGGGATTTTCAGGCGTATGGTATATATCCTCCTATTAAATCGTCACCTCTTAGCCAACTATTAGCCCGATCCCTCCTAACTCCAGTCATCTCCTCTTCTATCCCCCCCCTAACCTCACACCACCCCTTCTGCCCATCACACCTAATCCCCCGGCTATCCATTACCCTGTACCCCTAATCCCCCACCTATCAATACCATGTATCTCCTAATCCTCCAGCTATCTATTACCATGTACCCCCAACTCCACAACTATCTGCCCCCCCCCCGTCGCCTCTAACCCCGGCTCTAGTCCCTACTAATTGTGTACGTTATGTGTGACCCGGCCAGAGGCTGGAAAAAACGTGCTGCAGAGAGTCGAGGCGATAATCGCAGAGCGATGACTGATGCAGGCCGACTGGCAGCAGACAGGAAGCACAGACACACGAGGCTGAAATCAGAAGTTATTCTGTTCTAAATAATAACTCCTGCCGTCAGCGTGTAAAGGAAGATGAAATTAAGTCAAATTCTTAACATGTTGTCGTTGCAAAGTTTCCATTTTACTCTCAAACTGGGACAAAAAAATACTTTTTTACTCTCTCGCAGCACAGTTTTAAGTGTGAGCTGCAACAATTAGTGGATTAATTGATTAGTCGATCAACAGAGAATTAATTGTCAACTGTCTTGATAATTGGTTATTTGTTCCCATGCGGACAGGATTTAAATCACTGACCAGCGCAGGTGAAATATTCTCTGGTTCCACCTTCTCGAATGTGAGGATTTTCTGACACACAAAGTGTTTGCCCCCTTCCTGATTTCTTATTATTTTGGGGTTTGCGTTTATTCACCATCTGTTGCAAAATAGGCGAACCTTATATGGATTCAGATGTGAATTTGATAAAGCACTCTAGTGAGGCTGACAGACGAAGAAGAAGAAGAACAAAATGAAGACTTTGGAGCGGCCTAGTCAAAGTCCTGACCTGAATCCTATTGAGATGCTGTGGCATGACCTTTAAAAATGCTCGAAAACCCTCCAATGTGGCTGAATTACAACAATCCTGCAAAGATGAGTGGGCCGAAACTCCTCCACAGCGCTGTAAAAGACTCACTGCAAGTTATCGCAAACGCTTGACTGCAGTTGTTGCTGCTAAGGGTGGAGCAACCAGTTATTAGGTTTAGGGGGCAATCACTGTTTCACACAGCGCCATGTAGGTTTGGATTCTGTTTTCCCTTAATAATAACAACCTTCATTTAAAGACTGCATTTTGTGTTTACTCTTGTTATCTTTGACTAATATTTAAATCTGTTTGATGATCTGAAACATTTAAGTGTGACAAACATGCAAAAAAAATAAGAATTCAGGAAGGGGCGAACACTTTTTCACACCACTGTATTTGATCGTAAACTTTCGGACTGTTTGAATAAAACGAGCCATTTGAATACATCTCTTTGGGCTGCGGGAAGTTGTAACGCGCAGTTTTCACTCCTTTCTGACATTTTATGCACAAAACAATCGATCAATCGAGAAAATAATCTGCATATTAATCGATCGTGAAAATCCTCGTCCCTCCCACGGTGCCCGGTCAAGCTCAGGAGGCGATTGGCTCACAGGGAACAGGATGCTGTCAGTGTGGACGCAAGTCATTCACAAGAAAACAGAATGAGAAGGCTCTGCCTGTCTGACTGTCTCACTGTCTGCCTGCCTGACTGTCTGTCTCTGTGTCTGCCTGCCTGTCTCACTGACTGTCTCTCTCTGTCTGTCTGTCTGACTGTCTCTCTCTCTCTGTCTGTCTGTCTGTCTCTCTCTCTGTCTGTCTGTCTCTGTGTCTCACTGACTGTCTGTCTTTGTATCTGCCTGTCTGACTGTCTCACTGACTGTCTCTCTGCCTGCCTGCCTGACTGTCTCTCTCTCTGTCTGTCTGTCTGACTGTCTGTCTCTGTGTCTCACTGACTGTCTGTCTTTGTATCTGCCTGTCTGCCTGCCTGACTGTCTCTCTGACTGTCTGTCTGACTGTCTCTCTCTCTGTCTGTCTGTCTGCCTGCCTGTCTGTCTGTCTGCCTGTCTGTCTGTCTGTCTCTCTGCCTGTCTGTCTCTGCTGAGGTCAGGAGGATTGTCAGCAGCTGAAAGAACAAATGGAATAATCCAGAAAACTCGACAGGAAGGTGACAAAGAGACTTTGAGGACAGCTGACAGTGAGGGTTAGGTTACACACACACACACACACGCATGCACGCACACACACACACACACGCACACACACACACGCACACACACACGCACACGCAGCGATGTTGGTGTGTATTTGATTGATGGTGAAATAAAGAAGCGAAGTGAGACGCTGATGCGACGGTGATAACAGCCCAGCTGTCACCAAGACACCAGATCCGCCCGGACGCCACCGCAGCACATTAAATATGACCTCACTGCTGCTTCGACGCACACTGTCGACCAAAACACCATCATCATCATCATCATCATCATCATCATCATCATCATCACAATGACACAGTTTCTACCTGAAAGAAGCTTTTCATTTAGGCCACTCGGTCCTGGAACGAGCTCCCTGATGCGTGTTAATGTGTTTTGTCCATGTTTACGTACAGTAACTTCTCCTTTTGATGTTTTTTTTTGTTCATGGTCCCTAAAAAAAAAAAAATAAATAAAAAATAAATAAATGCAATAAAACTCAACTAAAGTCAGCCGGTCTAAATTTTAAAACCACAGTACAGTACAGTCTAAGACGGTGTCGTCCCTCATTCGTCCAGGAGCGTTTTGTCGTAGAAAAGGTTTCAGTCGTGGTCGTCTGGACGCTGTTTTCAGAATCGAGACGTTTCGGCTCCCATCCGGAAGTCATTCTCAATTGTGAAGAAATGGAAGAAAACCCCTCTTTAAACAGAAATGGTGGTCTGAGATTTATCTTATACTTATACCCACCTGATACTTCATTTATTTTCTGACCTGTTTTATAGTTTTTATAGTGTATCATAGTGTTTGCTAGCACTTCCTCCTGTGTGCGCTGACGTAAAGGCGAGCTGCTGTAACAAAGAGTTTCCCTTCGGGGATCAATAAAGTCTTTCTGAATCTGATTGTTGAATTTATGAACTGGTGCCAGTGCATTAGAACTTCCTGTTGGGAGTTATCCTTTTCTTCTAACCCTGGCCGTGCTGAATTACAACGGTTCGCTGCCACGAACAACCTGATATTCCACAGATATGAGGGGATGAATCCGGATGACTTTCTGCTTCTGCAGGCTGAAAAACAAGAGGCAGAATATCTGCTGTGTCTGAAACTGTCGGACTGAAGAACCTTCCCGTGTGTGTTTGTGTTTTCAGGCTGAGGGAGGAGTGGCTGGTCCGTCTGGAGAACCGAACCAAACACCTGAAGAGCCTCAACGACAACTACGTCAGGAAGGTCAAGATGGAGAAGTCAGCTGACCAGACATGAGCTCAAACAAACGGGGATGAAGACACACTGTGCCATCCTAATGTTAAATGCAATAAAGTGACTTTTTTTGAACACTGCTGAGGTGAGCATGATGAAAGTAAAAGTATAAATACTTGCACAGGTTTTGGTTTGGTCCCTGTACAGTGGTAGTGACGACAGGACTACAGGAAGCTGCAGACAGTCACTGAGCGTGACTGTAGTTCAAAAAGAAATAGTTCCAGCACATTACTCCGCCTAAAACTACGCCTTTCCTTCTGCACGGCTTAAACACGGAAGATACAACATGTTAGTCAGCGAGCTGTAAAGGGCGTTGGTAGGCGTTTCCCCCCTGCGTCCAGTCTTTATGCTAAGCTAAGCTAACCCCGTCCTGACTCCAGCTCTGTTGTTAACGAGGCTGAACCCATCTGAACATCTCACTCTCAGAAAAGATAATAAGCAGATTTCCCAAAATGTTTAAGTTTTAATTTAAAGTGGGTTTTTTAAAGCAGAATCTTAAACATAAATACTAGTATTTTATTGCTCCTTTCACATTTTAAACTCTACAATCCAACTAATAAATTAGACATTTTCTTTCAGAATAAAAGCTCCTCCCTTAAAGCCAACAGTTAGTGTGATCCTTTCACAATAAGAGTCCTCTAACGTCCCAGAGGTGAACGATACATAGTGTGTTTTGGTCAGTACAGGCTGTGGATGGGTAAGATGGAGGTGTTCTTGGTCTTTTCAGCAGTTTCTCTCTCAGCGTTTGTTTCTGGACTTCATGCCAGACGTATCGAGGGTTTTCCACAGGTGGAGGCTGCCCCGTCCCCGTCCACTCCACCTTCTCTCCGTCCTCGTTGCGATGGACGCGGTCGGGCACCAGCGCCACCAGCGTGTTGAAGCACATGCCGTCCGTCTTCCCGTGCTGCCGGCCGTTGTGCTGCAGGCTGAAGACGCCCAGCGTGCTGACGTTTTGGTCGTAGTACGCTGATGGCATGGCGTCCTGCACCACCATGTTGGATGCCCAGGTCACCGCATGGGTCTTCAACGCCGCCGCTGTGGGGAGGTGGAGCACCGGGGCTGCAGGACAGAGGGGGGAGGGGTTAGTTCATGGATCTTCACAAATGATAAAACACAGAGGAAGTCTTCTCCAAAGTAACGGTCGCTGAGACTCATGGGTAATGTAGTCTGGGACAAAAAACTGGTTTGTCTGGAAGATAAGTGAGAAACTGATACAACCATACAGTGTTGGTGCTGATAACAACACTCTTTTGTAATACCGTACTTTGAGAAATATAGACGGTGTCATCCCTCATTCGTCCAGGAGCGTTCTATCGTAGAAAAGGTTTCAGTCGTAGTCGTCTGGACGCTGTTTTCAGAATCAAGACGTTTCGGCTCCCATCCGGAAGTCATTCTCAATTGTGAAAAAATGGGACGGGAACTCAGAAATTTAAGCTACTCTGTGTTGCTTAAGCCCCGCCCTCAGGAAGGAGTCTACCTGAGTATCTGTTGATTAGCTAGTTTCACCTGAAACTGACCTAATAGTTTCCATGATGGCCCAGTAATCAGTAATCAGGCCTGTTGTTTTCTGGCTGCACCTCCCTCATCACTGTTAAGTACCTGATTAGCATGTGATCGGCTTGACCATGGTGTTAATACACTGTGGTAAACTTTGGGCAGGTTGAATCTCAGACCACCATTTCTGTTCAAAGAGGGTTTTTCTTTTTTCACAAAAATGGCTTCTTTGACTCCTCTTTCAAACCAACTCTTCTCTCTACTTAGACTCTTCACCTCGCTGTCTTCAAACGCGCTCTGCGATCCCGAGTTAGCGTGTCGTCTGTGCTGATAAAGTCTTTTGTGAAGTGGCTGTTTGGTCTCACCTGTGTACCGTTCTTTGCAGTTTTCCTCAGTTTTCTTTTGTGAAAAAAGAAAACCCCTCTTTGAACAGAAATGGTGGTCTGAGATTCAACCTGCCCAAAGTTTACCACAGTGTATTAACACCGTGGTCAAGCCAATCACATGCTAATCAGGTACTGAACAGTGATGAGGGAGGTGCAGCCAGAAAACAACAGGCCTGATTACTGATTACTGGGCCATCATGGAAACTATTAGGTCAGTTTCAGGTGAAACTAGCTAATCAACAGATACTCAGGTAGACTCCTCCCTGAGGGCGGGGCTTAAGCAACACAGAGTAGCTTAAATTTCTGAGTTCTCAGACCATTTTCACAACTTCCGGATGGGAGCCGAAACGTCTTGATTCTGAAAACAGCGTCCAGACGACTACGACTGAAACCTTTTCTACGATTTGAGAAATATAATCACATTTTTCTATAAAATCCTTTTCTTCATTAAACAAAAGAAGCCAAAGTTTTTAAATGTTAAATGTCTCAGACTAAGAGCCCGCAGCCATGTCAGCGACTGTATTTACAGCGTGCTGCTTTCAACATCCAAGTAGTAATTACTACTAGCTCTAATATATCCGACTTGGCACTAATACGTAAAACAAAACTGCTGGACAGTTTGGATCATTCGATGTGGATCGTTCGCGTGTTTTTTGGAAATGACAGAAAATAACTTGTTTGGTACTTTATCTGTCATTTCTCTGAAGAAAGTGTGATGGAAGCGACAGATATTTGGTTAAAATACTGTTAATAGCAAGTAAAAAAGCTTTTATGAAGAACTGGGGGAAGGTAGAGCCTCTGACAAAGGACCAATGTCTAATAATGGTCGAAGAAATCTTCTTAATGGAAAAGCGACTCATATTTTCAGACTACAAGAAGCACAACTGGAAGAAAAATGGGACTAATTGACTTCAAACAAAGACTCAAAATGGCGGCATCAGAGCGGAGCTGCAAGTGAGCGAACGGGACTGAATGATGGACGAATGTGGACGAATTTCCCAAACAGTTTTGTTTGTTTAATGGTGCAAATCTTTTGCGCATAAAGATTTTAAATGGTAAAAAAAAGAAATGGAAACAAAGATGGACGCCTCACATCAGCCAAGTGTAATTAAACCCAAATTGAATTTAATGTGGTTTTAATGCTCGACGTCCTCCCAGATCCATATTCTTCATATGTTTGCAATCTACCTATTGTGATGATTGATTATCAGGCCTCTGCTCTGAAAGGAAAATGTTCAAATGCTGTCATTTTTAATAGTCAGCGCTTTAATCAGCGAAAATAAACCAAAAACCCGAAGTTCATTTTACCTTTGATGAGCAGAACCCAGACCTGCCCCTCAGCGTTGGTGAAGACCAGGACGAGTCTCTGCACCACGTGACGGCAGCTCATGTCCACAGGTAACGTGACAGGATGCCAGGGATCCTGACGGTACCTGAAAGCAGCACAGCCGCCAGAGTCAGTGCTGGTGTTTTAATCTTCACGCCGTTTTTCCATCGCTGCGCATACGAAGACATTCAGACCACGTTGGTTAAAGCAGCGTGAGAAAACTGACACTAATCTTAACGATCCCAAAACAAAGCCAACACACAAACCGGGACGTAGGCCGTCGTTTTAAGATAATACACATTTACATCATTGTTACAAAAACTCGGACCATCAGAAATGTGTTGGTTTTGCAGGACAGGAACAGTCTCTGTCTTCTCCAGGTTCCTCTCTGTGTCCAGTACAGACATGCGTTTAGCTTAGCTTAGCACAAAGACTGGAGCTCCGGGGCCGAGAGAGTTTAAAGTCGTACTTGAGTCCGCAGTCGATGAGACGGAGGATGTCTCGTCCTCTGAGATGGAGGACAGACCGTCTGTCCCACCAGGAGGCCTGAAGAGACTCCCGGTCGGCCGCCGACAGACTCTTTATGCTCCCACCTGACACAGCGAGACAAAAGGAGATGTTGTTTACTTTATTACACATCTAAAAGCACCTTCACCTGCAGCTGCACACCTGTTCTCATCACTGCACTCACACCCCAGCTACATCCAACGCCACGCTGTTTGTTTTCATTTCTGTTTATTTATTCATGTTTATTGAAACGCGGCGATCAGGGCTGCGGCTCATGATTATCTTCATTATCCGTTAATCGTTTAATCTCTGAAATGTCAGATAATATCAGACAACGTGCCCGACGCTTCAAAACCCGAAGAGATTCGATTCGTGACGGAGAAAAGCAGCAAATGATCAAACTGCAGAAGTCCAGTCAGAGCATGACCGGAAGCTTTTCACGTGTTTTGCTTGAAAGACAACTTTAACGATTAATCGATTATCAAAATACTTACCGGTTATTTGCCTTTCGATCGACTCACTTATTGTAGGAGACAGAACGCGGGTGCACTGTGTGTTGGTCTGGTGCCGGGGGGGGGCGGAGCTCACGGGAGCAGGTGCGCGTATGTCTGTAAAGGTGCGCACTTACCTGAGGCCAGGTTGTTGAGAGTCGGGGACGGCCTCTGTGCGTATAAGTGCACAGAGGCAGCGCCGCTGCACAAAGTTAATGTGTGCAGGTGAAAAAAACGCCGCTTGCCTCGGGAACACCGCGGAGTCTCGCGCTGCTGACGTTTAAACCGACCACATATTCAGAATAAAAACAAGTCAAAGATATTTTGCTTTGGGTAATAATTTAATTACCTCGTTAATAATCTCCTCCTCCTTCGCTGTAAGAGTCCACAAATGTATAAACATCACTGCGTCACGAACGACGTCACGGCGAGGTCGACGACGTCGCAGCTTTGGCTTCAGGTCGGGCTGAGAGGGTTCGGGGACGGTTTATGTCAGTCAGGGTCCTCATAAGTACGGAAGTACAAACATGTGAGTGTGTGTGTGTGTGTGTGACCTCTGACCTGTGACTTTGGCGAGGAAGATGAAGCGGATCCACTGTGGTCCCTGCTCCTGGATCAGCAGCAAGGTGATTGGCTCGCAGTCAAACCCCGCCTCCTCCTTCACCTGCAGACAAACAGAGCTGTAACTCAGGTAACCGGACAGGTGTGTGTGTGTGTGTGTGTGTGTGTGTGTCTCACCTCCCTCCTCAGCGCCTCCTCCAGGCTCTCCCCCACCTCCACCCTCCCCGCAGGCAGGTACCACTGCTCGTAACAGTCCTGCTTCGCCTCCTGCACCATCAGCACCTCCTCCTGTTGGAGGACACACACACACACACACACACACATACATTGTGACATCACTCTGTGACATGTGAGCGCGTCAGAAACAGGAAGCCGTCAGCACGGGTGACCTTATCGTTGAAGATGACGGCGCAGACGATGTAGGTAACGGTCTTCCTCAGAGCTGCCGGTTTGCTCTGCTCCAGGCCCACGTCGTACCCGGTGACCTCTGACCCCTGACCGCTCAGCAGCCTCTCCACCTGCTCCTCCACCTGCCGCCGCTGCTCCTCCTCCTTCCCCTCCATGTCTGCAGCGACACAAACACGCGCAGGGAAATAAAAACACTAAAGTAATAATAATAATAATATATAGCTAATGATTATTTAGTCAGTTTTTGATGGTTTATAAAAGAAACAAATATTCAAATATTTAGAATTATAATAGAATAAAACAGTAAAATAAAATACATAAAAACAATCACAACATTATATTTACAAGGAAGATATACAATTATGTACATACATATATATACACACGCACATATTTCCATATATATATGTATATATATATACTATTTTTAGTGAACTGTTGTAATCTAATAGACAGTGCTAATAAAAGTCAGTTCTGAGTCGCAGCTTCACATTAGTTTAAGTACTTCACGTGATGTGATTTGGACACAATTTTAAAACATTTGCCAATAAAGAAACACTTTAATTCATTACTGCGCGGTTATTTCCGCGTAAGGAGCCTGGCGCCGGCGCCGGCGCTGACCGTGCCGAGGTTAACGGCTCATAAGCTTCAGTAATGATCGGAGTCAGAGGGCGGAAGTGTTAACTACAGTCTCGAAAAGTTTCCGCACTTTCATCAAAAAGTCACAACAGAAAAAAAACAAGAAACAGAACAGAAACGAAACCACGAACCTTCCTGCGATCAGCTGCCGTGTTAGCGACGCTGACTGACGTCTGACGTCTGACGCATACGCGCTAACCCGGAAGTGCGCACCAACCTTTTCCGGTTTGGGATTTTCAGAATAAAAGCGGTGGCGAGTATACGCAACTCCGCATCGGGTGCGGGAGCAGGTTGAAATATACCTACACGCGCGTTAATAACAAGTCGTATTTTCTAATCGTTAACTAAATCTACCTTTTCTTCGTGGTTCTAAATAAGTTATTTATTGTAAAAAAAAAAAAAAATCTATTACCGGAAGTAGCAGTTTGTAGTCCGCTGGCTTCACAGTGATGTTGTAACGTGCAGTAAGGTCACACGGGCTGTTTACATCAGCTAACGCCGCTAATAATGATGTTTAGGTTATACCCTACGTTTATATTTCGATCGATTAACTAACAGGTGAAACATGTCTTAACCCGCGGCGTCAAACAGGTGAGTTACCTGGTGTGTGTCTTCATCCGCCAGCCTCCTACTTGAGCTAGTGTTATAGTTGGCTGTGTTTCTGCACTTCCACCACCACCAGATCAATACTTCACTTCAGTCTGTATGTAAATATATATATATTTATAAAACATATATATATATATATATATATATATATATATATATGTGTGTGTATGTGTGTGTGTGTGTGTGTGTATTTGTGTATCTAATAATTCAGAATTTATAATCTCACCAGGTCAAAGTTTAGATTTGTCGCTGAAAATATTCCAAAACTACAGTCAAGAAGAAACCAACCATTGTTTTTTTAAATCCTGTACTTGATGATTAATCAAATGTTGCTGATTGACTGATAGTCGTTTAAGTGCTAGAGTTCATTAATCGATTGGTCGATTGATGGAAACGTGACGCTTCTGTCGGCTTCATGTGTTCGCGTGAGGAAGGCTCCAGCCTCCTCGTCGCTCCGCACACAGCTGATGCTCTCAGCTGCTCAGGCTGCTTCCGGTTTCATCCACAAACGCCCTGATTGGGTAAAACGTTGACCTTCAGAGAGCACGGATGCAGGTGAGACGGCAGGTGTCGTCAGCGTCTCGGAGGCTCGTCGCCTCGGCTGGACGAGGAATCCTGTGTTTTATCGTTGTCGCATCGCCTAAACTCTGTGTGTTTCACTCCTACAGTCAGATCCTACCTGCTTCAGCTCAACACCTGGAAACCTCAGACGTCTCCTCAGCCAATCAGAGCTCTCCCCGCTCCCCTCAGCTCCCAGACGGCTGTCTGCAGCATCACAGCCCCAAAAACTCAACAAAGTGGAGCGTCGTGGTGCGTTTAAGGTCCTCTGAGTTCAATCTGTCGCTCCGGCGTTACACATTTAGGGTTTCACATCACCTTCAGCGTCCGGGATCATAAATCTGCGCTCAGGCTGCCGAGAGAAGATCAGCGATCTTCTGAGAGCTCGACTCGTTGAATAACAGCTATACCGGCTCTGTATCTCTAGAGAGAAGTCGGGGGTTTTCCCATTCACTTCAATACAGTCGGAGTTTGATCACAGCAGCATCTAGTGGACGTTAGAGGAACCGCAGCTGGAGATACTCTGGCGTCAGCGTGTCCTTCTGGCTTCCCGTCGACCTGGTTTCTGCATCTTCGTGGCCGGTGAGGTCGAGTTTGTCCCGATGGCGCGACACAGTAAGCTGCAGAAGCAGGTCCTGGATCTGTACCGGCAGTTCCTGCGGGCCGGCCGGGACAAACCGGGCTTCACCTCCCGAATCCGCGACGAGTTCAGAGAGAACGCTCGCATCAAGAAGAGCGACGTGATGCACATCGAGTATCTGTACCGGCGAGGACAGAGGCAGCTGGAGCAGCTGAGGGACGTCAACACCAAACAGCTGGGCTCCTTCTCCAAACCCTCAGAGAAGAGCTGACCTCTGACCCGCACGGCGTCACGTGACCCTGAATGACACCGACACATACCTCCTTTAAGACTCGCTCACTGCCGAAGTGTCATGCGGAGATGCTGCGACTGTTTAGACTCAAACTTCCTTTGACTTCACATGATAATAATAATGATGATAATAAAGTCAGTGATGTGGACGAAACTGTAATATTGCAGTAATTATCACATAGATGTCCCATAGAGACATTAAAATGTTATCAAGTTACAGATGTTTATGTTACGGACCAAAAGAGCCGTGCTAGCAGCGGTGCTTTGAGCTAAATGCTAACGTGCTGATGTTCAGCAGGTATAATGTTCACCGTTAGCTCATTTTGCTAATTAGCAGTAAACTCAAAGTACAGCTGATGGGAATGTCACTAGTTTCGAAGGTATTTGGTCACAAACCAAAGTGTTGGACAAACTGAACTTTAGAGGAAAAGTCAGTGGGATTCATCATCCGGGGAACATGAATGTCTGTAAGACGGTGTCGTCCCTCATTCGTCCATCGTAGAAAAGGTTTCAGTCGTGGTCGTCTGGACGCTGTTTTCAGAATCAAGACGTTTCGGCTCCCATCCGGAAGTCATTCTCAATTGTGAAAATGGTCTGAGAACTCAGAAATTTAAGCTACTCTGTGTTGCTTAAGCCCCGCCCTCAGGGAGGAGTCTACCTGAGTATCTGTTGATTAGCTAGTTTCACCTGAAACTGACCTAATAGTTTCCACACAACCGCACAGTTGAAGACGGCGAGGTGAAGAGTCTGAGTAGAGAGAAGAGTTGGTTTGAAAGAGGAGTCAAAGAAGCCATTTTTGTGAAAAAAGAAAACCCCTCTTTGAACAGAAATGGTGGTCTGAGATTCAATCTGCCCAAAGTTTACCACAGTGTATTAACACCGTGGTCAAGCCGATCACATGCTAATCAGGTGCTTAACAGTGATGAGGGAGGTGCAGCCAGAAAACAACAGGCCTGATTACTGATTACTGGGCCATCATGGAAACTATTAGGTCAGTTTCAGGTGAAACTAGCTAATCAACAGATACTCAGGTAGACTCCTCCCTGAGGGCGGGGCTTAAGCAACACAGAGTAGCTTAAATTTCTGAGTTCTCAGACCATTTTGAAACCTTTTCTACGATAACCCACTCCTGGACGAATGAGGGACTACACCATTTCCTCCCACTCTTTGTCACCCCAAATCACCTCTGTATGTCACCCTGGGATTATCTATCTATCTTTTCATATTGACAATAGGAACCAAGTCGGCAGATACATAGAGGGAGTATAGTAAAATATACACTGATGCATCAAAAGTAGAAAGTAACAGAGTAGGAGTTGCATTCATAAGCCCAGATTTAAATGTAGTGTCAAATAAAAGAGTTAGCAACAACCTTCCAGTCATTTCAGGGGAAATGTTGGCTTTCTTTTAGCCCTTGAGTGGACAGAAAGCATCAAGCCAGGCAAAGTGTTAACAGGTTCAGTTCTAGTAGTGCGTTAACCACTTTCACGAGTTTACAGGCAGAAGCAAGTCAGGACATGATGCTGGAAATAGCTCCAACTATCTTTAAGAATTACTAAAGCATAAGGCAGACAAATATGCAAAAGATGCAACTAAGAAAGTAAATTATAGTAAGGCTGAAGTTAAACGCACAATTAAAGTAGAAATGAAAAAGAAATGGCAGGAAATTTTGGAGCAGGGAAACTAAAGGTAGACGTTACTGTAGTATCCAACAGGAAGTAGGAGAAATGAGGGAAACCAGTAGAACAAAAGAAGAAGAAGACATTATCTCGAGGCATACTGGTCTTAATAGTAAGTTAACTGGTAAACATGGCGCTGGTCTGTGTGAGTCCTGTAACATACAGGAGAACAGATGCTAAAAAAACAGACTGAGGAGAGATCGCATCAAGTCCGGGTTAAAGGAGTCACTCCAGCTGAACTCAGGGCGATATTTAGGTTTTTGGAAAAGACAGGACTTAGAAGAAGACTACAGGGTCGGCATGAGACCGCTGTGAGCCACGCTGCATGTCAGAAGGTGGCGCTAAAGCGCCAGAAGCTGTTTGGTGCCAACCGCCATAAAACACCAGAAGAAGAAGACGAAGAAGAAGAAGAAGAAGGAGGGATGTAAACAGGAAGTAAACCGGAAGTGAGACATCTAGAAGACAGAAAAATAATTAGTTTTCGGTATATTTCTGTGAAAATAGCGAGTTTAGCTGCAGTTATTGGTTGCAGGGGAAGTTGTAAGGATTTTTTTTGGTGATAATTATCCGCTGTTTTGTGTTTTTGTCGTTTATTCGTCGGTTCTTCGGTCATGTCGGGTTCAGGGACCTCAGGAGGAGAAATGAGCACCGCGCAGTTATTCCAGCAGGTAAAGAAACAAAACAAACGCGATCTAATATTCATTACCTGTTTATCCATAATTCAGTAAAGCAACAAGAATATTTTGGATGCCGATTTACGAACAAATTACAACTGTAAAACAATATAAAAGGTGTTTTAGAAAAGATTTTCTCGATCGATTTGTAAAGTTAAAAACATGTTTGATTAATGAGGATTATTAAGAATATCTTACGCTTCACATCTGTCTAAATTTAGGTGTGTTTGTCCTAATTTGCGACATTAACGGGATTATGTTTCGTTCATTTCTGACAGGAAATGAAGCCGATATTTATTGATTGATTTTGTTTTGTTTTGATGAATTATAGGAGTAGAACAGCGCGATCAAATAATAAAGTTTGTTAAGATGCTAAAGGCTACAGTCATGTAGCTGATGAGTGTATTTATTTATTTATTCTTTATTTTTATTATATTTCTCCACCTGGGCAGCAGGTGTCTCTTCACATTTACCTTACCTGATCCAGCTGTCTGCGGGAAGGAACACCTTGAACCTGATTATTAAGTTACAAACTGCTTTATACTGGTTACAGGTGTATTCGCAGCAGTGAATTAGATTTATAGTGTTTGGTCAAGCAAAGGAGAGCCTTCAGCGGAAGACTCATCCCCCCACAATGCACCACAGAGCGCCACAGGAAGTCACTCCTGCCTGTGGCCATCAGACTCTTTAACTCCTCCCTCTAAGTGTCAGTCTGTCTGACCCGAAGTCACTAAACTGGACACTGATCATTAACATCTCTGCCATAATTAATAATAAATGTGCGATATTCTGTGTTAATACTCCCATGTTAGTTTTTCTTATTTATTGTTACTGATACTATAAACCTCTATTACTCTCGACAGTACATGCACCTCTGCTTATTACTTATTACATATTTAGTTACATTGTATTATTATACTGTACTTTCATCATCAGCCGGTAAACCCACCTGGTACTTAATTTACCTTCTGACCTGTTTTATAGTGTTTTATAGTGTATCATATTGTTTGCTAGTTCTTCCTCCTGTGTGCGCTGACGTAAAGGCGAGCTGCTGTGACAAAGAGTTTCCCTTCGGGGATCAATAAAGTGTTTCTGATTCTGATAGATAAACACAAGTGGAAGGGAAAAGGAGCCGCAGCTCAAACTAAACAGCACGAACCTCCTCTGAGAAAAGAAACAGACGGGGACACTCACCTGTAATCGAGTGTGTTGTGGTGGATGTAACTAAGTAGATTTACTCAGGTATTTCAGGTACTTTGTACTTCCACCCCGCCACCTCTCAGAGGGGAATACTGCACTTTTTACTCAACTTAACTTTATTTATAAAGCACTTTCAACAAGTGCTGTACACAAAATATAAAAAGAAACAGAAAACAAACATATGACATACACACCTACAAAGCATTTTACTTCAAAACACACGAAGAGTTTATAAAATCTGATGTTTTGTGGTAAATTAGGCGACAGAGCGGCAGATCCTGAAGGAACAGGCAGGGAGGTGTGCTGGACGCTGAGTCCGTGGACCCGGTGGAGGTGTTGTAGGGGGTCTGAGGCCAGAACCAGTCAGGAAAGGGAACTTATGCCAGAAGGTAGCAGAGAGGGAGGGAACGACGACAAGAATAAATGACTTAAAGAGCTAAAAGAAAACCAGCACAGTGATCCTCTTTAAAATGTCTTCCTCCCGCCTGCAGATGGCGCTGCTGCGCTGGCTGACCTCTCAGACCGAGGAGGACCGCGGGATTCTGACGGCGGTGACCGGCGTCCAGGTCGGCAGAGAGCTGCTGAACCGGATCACCGGCCAGGACAAAGTGGACGCTTACAAGGTACCTGCCTGCTGCCTGCAGGGGGCGCTGTCTCTGGAGCTAATGCAGCACTGCAGCGAGTCAACCTGAGAGGATTCTGGATCAGTCTGTCTGGGTTTCAGGGTCATGTACGGGAGCCCTGAAGTGCCATTTTCTCCCACAGCTTTATTGAAATAAGCAGAACACACTTTTTCCACACACACACACACACACACACACACACAGGGACATTAAAGAAGATTACATGAACGATAAACATAACAACAAAATAAGAAAACGTCACGTGTCTCCCAGAAGTGCGGCAGTTGTTTTGTGCTTCTCAGTTGCAGGTTTGACGCATCAAAGCGTGACGAACATCGTTAGTTGTTCTTGATTTACGAATGTGATGTTTCCCTCGCAGACAAACAGGGTTTATGCGGTCATCAACCGTTCTGTTATCGGTACGAACGAATACAAACAAAACCGCGCACGTAACGAATGAATTCACTAAAGCAACTACATATTAAAAGGACACGTCTGAGCAGCAGCAGCTTAATAAACAGGTGTAGCTCTGAATGTATGTCAGATTTACAAACTGTGACGGAGGAGCTCAAGGTGGAGGTGGGTGTGCATCAAGGATCGGCTCTGAGCCCCTTCTTGTTTGCTCTAGTGATGGACAGGCTGACAGATGAGGTTAGACGGGAATCTCCATGGACTGTGATGTTTGCGGATGACGTTGTGATTTGTAGTGAGAGCAGGTGGAGCAGGTGGAGGAAAATCTAGAGAGATGGAGGTCTGCTCTGGAAAACAGAGGAATGAAGCTCAGCCGCAGTAAGACAGAATACAGGTGTGTCAGTGAGAGGGACCCAGGTGGGACGGTGAGGTCACAGGGAGCAGAGGTGAAGAAGGTGCAGGACTTTAAGTACTTAGGGTCAACGGTTCAGAGCGATGGAGACTGTGGAGAAGAGGTGAAGAGGCGAAAAGCGAGCAGGTTGGAGCGGTGGAGAAAGTGTCAGGTGTGTTGTGTGATAAAAGAGTCTCAGCAGGAATGAAAGGAAAGGTGTTGGAGACGGCGGTGAGACCAGCGATGTCGACAGCTTAGAGACAGCGGCGCTGAAGGAAAGACAAGAGGCAGAGCTGGAGGCAGCAGAGCTGAAGATGCTGAGGTTCTCTTTGGGAGGGACGAGGACGGACAGGATCAGGGACGAGGACATCAGAGGGACGAGGACGGACAGGATCAGGAGCGAGGACATCAGAGGGACGGCTCGTGTTAGATGTTTCGGAGATAAAGTCAGAGAGGCCAGATCGAGGCGGTTTGGACGCGTTCAGAGGAGAGACTGTGAATACATTGGTAGAAGGATGCTGAGGCTGGAGCTGCCAGGCAGGAGGTCTAGAGGAAGACCAGAGAGGAGGTTTATGGATGTAGTGAGAGAGGACATGAAGTTAACTGGTGTGAGTGAAGAGGACGCAGAGGACAGGGTTAGATGGAGGCGCGTGATTCGCTGTGGCGACCCCTGAAAGGGAACAGAAGAAGAAACTGAGTTAAAAAAAAAAAAAAAGGAGGGATAAAGAATGAAAAAGGGCCCAAGCAGTAATTGACCTCAGCTTCTGTGTGTGTCCGCAGAGAGAGTGCATCCTGAGCGTCGCCGAGTTCGTCCGTGGGAACCCGCGAGCCTCGCCGGCCGCGATCAACGCCGAGGTGGAGAAAAGAGTCCTGACTTTCGCTGCTCGAGTGAAAGCTCTGGAAACGGCTCCGATACTCTGAACGAAACCTCTCCGTGTTTTAACATTTCTAAAGATGTGGACGCCTCAGCAGCTCAAACTGTTTGCTTATTCTACGTTTGCCTTTTCACATTTTACAGCATGTTCGTGTAACTATTTAGTTCCTGTTCTTGACCGATTGATACGATCGGTTAATTTAATTTAGCTTGGAGAGAAGAAACCTTGAGACGGCTCTGCAGGTTTTCATTTGGGAAAAATCATCAGCCTGTTCATTGATGTAAATCAAAGTCTTTGAAAGTCTTTGAAAGTGCTTGAATCTGTGATCACGAGGAAGACTCTGTGACGTCTGCTGTTTTCTGTGCCATCGTGGCCTTAACATTAGAACGGCCACGACGGTCATTTTGACCGTTTTGAAGTTTATATGTGCAATAACTTTGTTGAATAAAAAAAAATACAATCTTGCTGGTACCTGACTTTTCCTAAAAGTATTTGTATTTTTATTTACAATAGGTTTTATATAAATTAAACAAAAGGCAAAGAAAATATGATCATTTTTACCTATTTCGGCCATACGCGGTCACACTGACCGCAGTGAGTTTCTATTGTTCTATTGTCCTATTGTGCTGACCCGCAGCACGCACGGCTCACGGCCTTCTCGCGTGTGTTTGACGATGGCGTGCTGAAGCACATCAGGGACTGCACTGTGGCTGAGGCACATCAGCACCGTGGTGACGGCTCATGACCCGACAGTTTTGGCTAGCTGCGGATGTCAATTCAAAACCCGCGCTGAACGGGGCTCCGTTTCTGGGCCGAGGTCAGCTCGTGGGAGAGAGCGTGGAGCTGAAACTGGGGGAAGCCATTCCTGGGGAAGGGAAGAAATATTACCAGATCATTTCTTCACTTCTCTGAAACTGGCCACCGCCCTTACAGGCCAGGAAGACCGGCCTGGTCGGCACCCTGGGGAAAACTAAGCGCGAGTCGCCCCCCCTCCTCCGCAAAAGAGCAAGCGGAGCTGTTCAGCACATCGGTGTGCCATGTATAGATGCGACGCTCACCATCTACCAGGGAAAGCCGAGCGATAATGTATGTTTGCTGAGCTCCGTGCGCACAAGCGTGGGCATCACCGACGGGCCGAAGGCAAAGCGGGAGTCGGTGACACTGGTGTGAATATAGCGTCTGCAATAATTACGGTTTACTATATGCGATGACATGAATATTGATAAATGTATAATTAAAGTTTTTTAAATGTATATTTTGGTGTTATTTGTTTTTTTAAAAGATATCCTAACACAATAAATGCATTAATCTCCCATTTGGGTAATTTATCATTAGAGATTACAGAGTTTGGAATCTAGCGGTCAAAATGGCCGCTTCCGGCAATTCTAGTAAGTTTGAAATTCTGGCTCTTCTAGTGTTAAAGCTGAACCTCTTCATAATAAAAGCTTCTGGAAACACTCAGCCCCGTCGTGCTGTCCTCCACGCCGAGACGACCTGACCAGGTTTGATGACGTGGACCGATCATCAGCCGGAGACTAACTGTCGGCAGTTTTTAAGTCTGGCAGGATGCTGGTTTTACTGGATGACAGGGGTAATTTACTCAACTATTCAGACTTTCATTCACAAATATAATATTATTTGTTCTAATCAACAGTTTGCACGAGTCATTAACGCGATCCCACGAGCTGTGATTGGTTCTGTTAAAGGTTTCTGGATGTGCACACACTCTGTCTCCCTTAACTATGCAAAACTTTTCCTTTTTAGACAAAAAAAATGTAACAACAAGTTCTTAAGATCCGTTTTATCCAATATTTGTTTTTCCTTTAAGAAGACGAAGTATTACGGAGGGTTTCACCGGTCAGAATATAAAACAGTTCAGCTGGAACTGTTTAACACTTCCTGTCCCGCCCAAAGCTAAAGAGGTTCGCTTCAAACTGTTAAATAATGTTTATCCTGCAGAGAACTTTTACATTCAACATTTAATACTGAAGACAATGTTTGTACTTTTTGTTTAGCGAACATTGAAACAGACGAGCTTCTCTTTTTCTCTCTCGTGTTTATTCAGAGATATTATGGGATAGTTTCTGTTTTTGTTATTTATCAAAACAACTTTCGATTACAGTTAATGACGTTAAATTTGGCGTTGTGCTGCTGGAGGACAAATCAAAAGATTTAACGATTAATAGCATGATTGCTATGGCAATTTTTTTCATTCACAAATGTAAATTTGGCAACATTAAACCTTTTATTTAACGTTTTTATTCACGATGTGTCGTCTTTAAAAGAGTCTTTGATAATCTGGAAGCTGTTTCTCTGAACCCTGAGACTCTGTAATTACGGCTTTCTCTGTTCTTGGTTTCATTTCTGTTCAATCGTTCGACCTGCTCTTCTTGAAATATTGAATGTTTAATAAGCCTGAATGGTTTTTGAAATAAATATTAAAAAAGTCTGGCAGGATGTTCGGCGCTGCTGGTTTCATGTCGGGGAATTTCCTGATTTTTTTGTTTAAAAAAAGAGTGATTAAAAGGTGTTTCTGCTACAAATAAAATAGACAAATACATTTTTTTTTTTTAAATTACACATTTGCCCTTAAAAAAAAAAATACACTTGAGGTATTTTATGAATCCAGAACTAGATCATTTACAGACTCCCTTTAAATTTGTCTACTTTTAAATAAACCAATCAAACAGGCAAATCAGTGATTCAACAGATGTTTCTTCCTTGCAGCGTAGAGAAACATCTCATTAAAATCCTATAAAAAAATAAGAAATTAATAATAAAAAAAAACATGTTTGAGAGATTGGGTGGGGAACTCTTAAATCATGTTCTTTTTAGCTCTACTTTTGCATAATTTGCTGTTTTTTCCAGTAACTCTGGTGGATTCAGGAGACGAAAAACTTTCCAAAGCTTTTTCTTTATTTTTAATATTTATTTCAAAACCATTCAGGCTTATTAAACATTCAATATTTCAAGAAGAGCAGGTCGAACGATTGAACAGAAATGAAACCAAGAACAGAGAAAGCCGTAATTACAGAGTCACAGGGTTCAGAGAAACAGCTTCCAGATTATCAAAGACTCTTTTAAAAGACGACACATCGTGAATAAAAAAATACACTTGAGGTATTTTATGAATCCAGAACTAGATCATTTACAGACTCCTTTAAATTTGTCTACTTTTAAATAAACCAATCAAACAGGCAAATCAGTGATTCAACAGATGTTTCTTCCTTGCAGCGTAGAGAAACATCTCATTAAAATCCTATAAAAAAATAAGAAATTAATAATAAAAAAACATGTTTGAGAGATTGGGTGGGAACTCTTAAATCATGTTCTTTTTAGCTCTACTTTTGCATAATTTGCTGTTTTTCCAGTAACTCTGGTGGATTCAGGAGACGAAAAACTTTCCAAAGCTTTTTCTTTATTTTTAATATTTATTTCAAAACCATTCAGGCTTATTAAACATTCAATATTGAAGACAATGTTTGTACTTTTGTTTAGCGAACATTGAACAGAAGAGCTTCTCTTTCTCTCGTGTTTATTCAGAGATATTATGGGATAGTTTCTGTTTTGTTATTTATCAAAACAACTTTCGATTACAGTTAATGACGTTAAATTTGGCGTTGTGCTGCTGGAGGACAAATCAAAAGATTTAACGATTAATAGCATGATTGTTATGGCAATTTTTTCATTCACAAATGTAAATTTGGCAACATTAAACCTTTTATTTAACGTTTTTATTCACGATGTGTCGTCTTTAAAAGAGTCTTTGATAATCTGGAAGCTGTTTCTCTGAACCCTGAGACTCTGTAATTACGGCTTTCTCTGTTCTTGGTTTCATTTCTGTTCAATTGTTCGACCTGCTCTTCTTGAAATATTGAATGTTTAATAAGCCTGAATGGTTTTGAAATAAATATTAAAAAGTCTGGCAGGATGTTCGGCGCTGCTGGTTTCATGTCGGGGAATTTCCTGATTTTTTTGTTTAAAAAAAGAGTGATTAAAAGGTGTTTCTGCTACAAATAAAATAGACAAATACATTTTTTTTTTTTAAATTACACATTTGCCCTTAAAAAAAAAATACACTTGAGGTATTTTATGAATCCAGAACTAGATCATTTACAGACTCCCTTTAAATTTGTCTACTTTTAAATAAACCAATCAAACAGGCAAATCAGTGATTCAACAGATGTTTCTTCCTTGCAGCGTAGAGAAACATCTCATTAAAATCCTATAAAAAAATAAGAAATTAATAATAAAAAAAAACATGTTTGAGAGATTGGGTGGGGAACTCTTAAATCATGTTCTTTTTAGCTCTACTTTTGCATAATTTGCTGTTTTTTCCAGTAACTCTGGTGGATTCAGGAGACGAAAAAACTTTCCAAAGCTTTTTCTTTATTTTTTAATATTTATTTCAAAAACCATTCAGGCTTATTAAACATTCAATATTTCAAGAAGAGCAGGTCGAACGATTGAACAGAAACGAAACCAAGAACAGAGAAAGCCGTAATTACAGAGTCACAGGGTTCAGAGAAACAGCTTCCAGATTATCAAAGACTCTTTTAAAGACGACACATCGTGAATAAAAACGTTAAATAAAAGGTTTAATGTTGCCAAATTTACATTTGTGAATGAAAAAATTTGCCATAGCAATCATGCTATTAATTGTTAAATCTTTTGATTTGTCCTCCAGCAGCACAACGCCAAATTTAACGTCATTAACTGTAATCGAAAGTTGTTTTGATAAATAACAAAAACAGAAACTATCCCATAATATCTCTGAATAAACACGAGAGAGAAAAAGAAGCTCTTCTGTTTCAATGTTCGCTAAACAAAAGGTACAAACATTGTCTTCAGTATTAAATGTTGAATGTAAAAGTTCTCTGCAGGATAAACATTATTTAACAGTTTGAAACGTAGCTCTTTAGCTTTGGGCGGGACAGGAAGTGTTAAACAGTTCCAGCTGAACTGTTTTATATTCTGACCGGTGAAACCCTCCGTAATACTTCGTCTTCTTAAAGGAAAAACATATATTGGATAAAACGGATCTTAAGAACTTGATGTTACATTTTTTTTGTCTAAAAAGGAAAAGTTTTGCATAGTTAAGGGAGACAGAGTGTGTGCACATCCAGAAACCTTTAACAGAACCAATCACAGCTCGTGGGATCGCGTTAATGACTCGTGCAAACTGTTGATTAGAACAAATAATATTATATTTGTGAATGAAAGTCTGAATAGTTGAGTAAATGACCCCTGTCATCCAGTAAAACCAGCATCGCACCCCGTTCAGCCCGGTGTTTGTAAAAGAAGGATGTTTTTCTAACCAGTATTTACCTGTTATTCCATAAAGGTGCATCATGATATAATATCATATATATATATATATATATATATAATCAAAATTATGATTATAAATTAATTTCCAGTACTGGAGAACTTGTCCGTGAAACTTAGACAAATTAATGGGTAATTCGGTCTCATTTAATAGGAGGAGACGAAAAAACTTTCCAAAGCTGAAATTTAGGGACATTTCCTGAAAACGTCAAACTGTTGCGCAACAACACGCAGCCGTTTTAATCGCAGGAGTGCCGGGCTCAACGCTGCTCATTGGCTGTGCTTTGCTGTTGGTCCCGCCCGCTGCACTTGTCCGTTTCCCCCGATTGGATAACTTCGTCGTGGCGTCACTGCAGCGTCCTCTCTGATTCGCTGGAAAAAAAATGGCGGGGGGAAAGCTGCGGGTTCAAACACAACAACACACACATCTTACAGGCAGTGAGTCCCGCAGCAGCTACCGGTGTGTGTGTGTGTGTGTGTGTCTGCGTTTTTACCATCAAAACCACGTTTATTCTATAACACTGTCGGGATGGATGTTTCTCAACATAACGGCGGAGTTCCGGAGATTTCCGAGAAACTGGAAAAGTAAGTAAAGCTAGCTAAGGTCGCTGTCAAGAATGGCTAACACTTAGCATCCGTGCTAACGCCCCTCTGGTTAGCGTTGCTGAAAGGCTAGCCACGTTTCTGCTAACGCAAGAAGTGTTGATTTGTGTTTGTAATTATTTCTACGCGTATTTTAGTACGTTTGTTTACTAACGGCGTAACTACATCGACCGGAGCAGCGTGAAGTACAGTTTTAGGTACTTGTACTTAACTATTTCCATTTTATGCAAACAGACAAAAGCAAATCATCAGTTTGACAACACATGCAAAGCATTTAGGGAAAATGCTGCAAATACAGAAACGTGAAGATGTTTAATTAACAGTGCCAGATATACATTACTAAATGTGCTACATTTCAGACTGAAATATTGCACTTTTTACTCCGCTACGTTTATCTGACAGCTTTAGTTACTCTTCACATTAAGATATCACATGTATATAAATATATGATCAGCTTATTAAAGCTTTGGTCTTGTGACCTCTCACCTGTGACCTCTCACCTGTGACCTTGTCTCCTTGTCCTGTGTCAGATGTCTCTGTTTCACCAAACATTTCTAAACTTTTCACATGTTTTCATTTAAATAACCGTTGGAGGCCCAGAGAGGTCAAATGATCCAATATTTCACAAAAAGAAAAGATCAGAGAAAAGTCCAAAAACTGAAAATAGATTTGTGTATCAGAACTGTGTTTCTTCTTCTTTCATCTCCCATCAATCATCTCACGACCCCGCAGATTTATCTGGTGACCCTTTGGATTGGGAACCCCTAGGTTGGGGACCACTGGACTAAACTACCTAACTGTATAAAGCAGTTAAAACGAGCTAACTGTATATAAAGCAGTTAAAACTAGCTAACTGTATATAAAGCAGTTAAAACTAGCTAACTGTATAGAACATAGTTAAAACGAGCTAAATATACAAAGCAGCTAAAACTAGCCAACTGTGTATAAAGCAACTAAAACTAGCTAACTGTATATAAAGCAGTTAAAACTAGCCAACTGTGTATAAAGCAGTTAAAACTAGCTAACTGTATAAAGCAGTTAAAACGAGCTAAATATACAAAGCAGTTAAAACTAGCCAACTGTGTATAAAGCAACTAAAACTAGCTAACTGTATATAAACTAGTTAAAACTAGCTAACTGTATATAAATCAGTTAAAATTAGCTAACTGTATATAAAGCAGTTAAAACTAGCTAACTATATAAAGCAGTTAAAACTAGCTAACTATATAAAGCAGTTAAAACTAGCTAACTGTGTATAAAGCAATTAAAACTAGCTAACTGTATATAAAGCAGTTAAAATTAGCTAACTGTGTATAAAGCAGTTAAAACTAGCTAACTGTATATAAAGCAGTTAAAACTAGCTAACTGTATATAAACTAGTTAAAGCTAGCTAACTGTATATAAAGCAGTTAAAACTAGCTAACTGTATATAAAGCAGTTAAAACTAGCTAACTGTATATAAACTAGTTAAAGCTAGCTAACTGTGTATAAAGCAGCTAAAACTAGCTAACTGTATAAAGCAACTAAAACTAGCTAACTGTATATAAACTAGTTAAAACTAGCTAACAGTGTATAAAGCAATTAAAACTAGCTAACTGCGTATAAAGCAGCTAACTGCGTATAAAGCAGTTAAAACGAGCTAACTGTATATAAAGCAGTTAAAACGAGCTAAATATACAAAGCAGCTAACTGCGTATAAAGCAACTAAAACTAGCTAACTGTGTATAAAGCAGTTAAAACTAGCTAACTGTATATAAATATATGATCAGCTTATTAAAGCTTTGGTCTTGTGACCTCTCACCTGTGACCTCTCACCTGTGACCTCTCACCTGTGACCTCTCACCTGTGACCTCTCACCTGTGACCTCTCACCTGTGACCTCTCACCTGTGACCTTGTCTCCTTGTCCTGTGTCAGATGTCTCTGTTTCACCAAACATTTCTAAACTTTTCACATGTTTTCATTTAAATAACCGTTGGAGGCCCAGAGAGGTCAAATGATCCAATATTTCACAAAAAGAAAAGATCAGAGAAAAGTCCAAAAACTGAAAATAGATTTGTGTATCAGAACTGTGTTTCTTCTTCTTTCCTCTCCCATCAATCATCTCACGACCCCGCAGATTTATCTGGTGACCCTTTGGATTGGGAACCCCTAGGTTGGGAACCACTGGACTAAACTAGCTAACTGTATAAAGCAGTTAAAACGAGCTAAATATACAAAGCAGTTAAAACTAGCTAACTGTATAAAGCAACTAAAACTAGCTAACTGTATATAAACTAGTTAAAACTAGCTAACTGTATATAAAGCAGTTAAAACTAGCTAACTGTATATAAAGCAGTTAAAACTAGCCAACTGTGTATAAAGCAACTAAAACTAGCTAACTGTATATAAACTAGTTAAAACTAGCTAACTGTATATAAAGCAGTTAAAACTAGCTAACTGTATATAAAGCAGTTAAAACTAGCTAACTGTATAAAGCAGTTAAAACTAGCTAAATATACAAAGCAGTTAAAACTAGCCAACTGTGTATAAAGCAACTAAAACTAGCTAACTGTATATAAACTAGTTAAAACTAGCTAACTGTATATAAATCAGTTAAAATTAGCTAACTGTATATAAAGCAGTTAAAACTAGCTAACTGTATATAAAGCAGTTAAAACTAGCTAACTATATAAAGCAGTTAAAACTAGCTAACTGTGTATAAAGCAATTAAAACTAGCTAACTGTATATAAAGCAGTTAAAATTAGCTAACTGTGTATAAAGCAGTTAAAACTAGCTAACTGTATATAAAGCAGTTAAAACTAGCTAACTGTATATAAACTAGTTAAAGCTAGCTAACTGTATATAAAGCAGTTAAAACTAGCTAACTGTATATAAAGCAGTTAAAACTAGCTAACTGTATATAAACTAGTTAAAGCTAGCTAACTGTATATAAAGCAGTTAAAACTAGCTAACTGTATATAAAGCAGTTAAAACTAGCTAACTGTATATAAAGCAGTTAAAACTAGCTAACTGTATAGAACATAGTTAAAACGAGCTAAATATACAAAGCAGCTAAAACTAGCCAACTGTGTATAAAGCAACTAAAACTAGCTAACTGTATATAAAGCAGTTAAAACTAGCCAACTGTGTATAAAGCAGTTAAAACTAGCTAACTGTATATAAAGCAGTTAAAACTAGCTAACTGTATATAAACTAGTTAAAGCTAGCTAACTGTATATAAAGCAGTTAAAACTAGCTAACTGTATATAAAGCAGTTAAAACTAGCTAACTGTATATAAAGCAGTTAAAACTAGCTAACTGTATATAAAGCAGTTAAAACTAGCTAACTGTATAGAACATAGTTAAAACTAGCTAACTGTATAGAACATAGTTAAAACTAGCTAACTGTATATAAAGCAGTTAAAACTAGCTAACTGTATATAAACTAGTTAAAGCTAGCTAACTGTATATAAAGCAGTTAAAACTAGCTAACTGTATATAAAGCAGTTAAAACTAGCTAACTGTATATAAAGCAGTTAAAACTAGCTAACTGTATATAAAGCAGTTAAAACTAGCTAACTGTATAGAACATAGTTAAAACTAGCTAACTGTGTATAAAGCAGTTAAAACTAGCTAACTGTATATAAAGCAGTTAAAACTAGCTAACTGTATATAAAGCAGTTAAAACTAGCTAACTGTATATAAAACAGTTAAAACTAGCTGTGTATAAACTAGCTAACTGTATATAAAACAGTTAAAACTAGCTAACTGTGTATAAACTAGCTAACTGTATATAAAACAGTTAAAACTAGCTAACTGTATATAAACTAGCTAACTGCGTATAAAGCAATTAAAACTAGCTAACTGCGTATAAAGCAATTAAAACTAGCTAACTGCGTATAAAGCAGCTAACTGCGTATAAAGCAGCTAGGACAGAGATCAGGATGACATTTTTTCAGAATAACAAACATTTTATGTCCTAAAATTAGTTTGAGAGGTCTTCAGATTCATTTAGTTTCTTGGCGCCGTTATTCTGCTGAGATATTTAACTTTTAATGGGTCGGCGTTTACCGCGTCAGGGTTTCATTATTGTGTCGGGGGGGGGTGTTTGATCTTATTTGCCTTTAAATGGCTGCTTAAAAGTGTTGAATCTAAGTCGATGCGTGTTGTGTGTCGGACGACTGTGTTGATGTCTTTAACCCTGACTTTGTCTCGACAGGTCTTTGTCCATTGATGCAGAAGACAAGATGGAAGCGTACCACAGGTAATTCGCTGCGTTCGAGGACAATTACAGCCCCAAAAGGCCAGTTTGGTTGGTACGCCACTGATTAAGGTCCCTTCCGAACATATGAGTGGATCTCTTATTTATATTTATACGTTGTCGTTACTGAATTTCTGCACACTTTCTGTGGGTGTAACTGAAACTGATGGATGAGCACTAATTCACCTCTGAAACTAACGTTTTTAGCTGCGTCAAAGCGCTCTTCCGTAATGTTTTGATAACCAATTAATCAGTGATGTAATATTTCAAGCAAAAAACACCCAACAACATTAGTTCCAGCTTTTCAAATTGTGAGCATTTACTGTTTTTCTTTGTCTTGTGTGATTTTATAAATTGAATATCTTTATGGGGTTTTGGGACTGTTGGTTCGCACAAAACAAGCAACATCGGAGGACATCGCCTCGGGCTTTAGGACACTGCGATCGACGTTTCTCTAATTCTTTTTTTTTTTTATAGACAAATCGAATAATCGAGAAAATAATTGTCAGATTAATTGATAATGAAAATAGTTGTTAGTTGCAGCCCTAAACACATGGCTGTATGTAGGGAAACGCTGCTGGTAATAATCTTTCTCACCCGCCGTTTAGGTTCTGACGTTACGTATGTTAATGGTACGTGACGCTGCAGCCTGAAGAGGGTTTCTTCTGACAGAAGTCCGTGTTTTTCCCCCTTAAAGTGTTTTTCTTAACTGAATCGAGGGTCTGAGGACGGAGGCTGTCGTGGGCTGTACAGACCTGTGGTTTGATATCGGGCTGTATACATGCATCGAGAGGCTGTAGTGACAAAACACACAGTTCCTTCTCTTAGTCGGTATTTTACACACAACCTACTGTTCAGCCGAGGCTGGGGATTTATTTTACTGATTTATTCAGACTTCTGAAGTCAAACTTTGGATTTAATGGTTTTGCATTCAAGGATAGACGATTATTACAAGCAACGATCCTTCTTTTCATTCCTCTGTACTGCTGCCGCAGTGATACGTTCCTGTCTGACGTCTTTTTCATGTCTCGCATGTCTTCTTCTGTTCCCTTTCAGGGGTCGCCACAGCGAATCACGTGCCTCCATCTAACCCTGTCCTCTGCGTCCTCTTCACTCGCACCAGTTAGCTTCATGTCCTCTCTCACTGCATCCATAAACCTCCTCTCTGGTCTTCCTCTAGACCTCCTGCCTGGCAGCTCCAGCCTCAGCATCCTTCTACCAATATATTCACAGTCTCTCCTCTGAACACGTCCAAACCGCCTCGATCTGGCCTCTCTGACTTTATCTCCGAAACGTCTAACACGAGCCGTCCCTCTGATGTCCTCGTCCCTCTGATGTCCTCGTCCCTCTGATGTCCTCGTCCCTCCCAAAGAGGACCTCAGCATCTTCAGCTCTGCTGCCTCCAGCTCTGTCTCTCGTCTTTCCTTCAGCGCCGCTGTCTCTAAGCTGTACGACATCGCTGGTCTCGCCGCCGTCTCCAACACCTTTCCTTTCATTCCTGCTGAGACTCTTTTATCACACAACACACCTGACGCTTTTCTCCACCCGCTCCAACCTGCTCGCACTCGCCTCTTCACCTCTTCTCCACAGTCTCCATCGCTCTGAACCGTTGACTCTAAGTACTTAAAGTCCTGCACCTTCTTCACCTCTGCTCCCTGTGACCTCACCGTCCCACCTGGGTCCCTCTCATTGACGCACCTGTATTCTGTCTTACTGCGGCTGAGCTTCGTTCCTCTGTTTTCCAGAGCAGACCTCCATCTCTCTAGATTTTCCTCCACCTGCTCCACCTGCTCTCACTACAAATCACAACGTCATGTAAAAAATAAAAATAAAAAAACCCTCAGAATCCCAGTTAAGCATTAACTGTACATGGCCAAGAAGTCTAATCTAGCTGTGTTTAGGAAACTAGGTTCCTTGTTTTCAGGACTTGTTTTTATAACACAGATAAGCCTTCTCTTGTGTTTTAAATATTTGCTTCCTTGTAACCATAAAAACCAGATCTCTTTTTTTTTTTTTTTAGGCAGCGGTCTCATTCGTCACAGAGCGTACGGTGTGTTTCCACTGTCGGCGCGTTCGTTTATTTGCAAAAAGAAAAGTCTGGAGAGAAGCTATTCCTTGATTTGGCATTTATTAAAAGCATTGGAGGATCAAAAGCATCTTGTGCAAGGATCTTTTCTCTTCAGTCAGCACGCTGTTAGTCTGCAGCCATCATCCTAAAAAAAAAAAGAGTGCTATTCTTAACATTACACAGAGTTTTAAATGAGAATGTGCAACTATCTGATAGGTTTCTACAGAGCCGTGGTTTAGACTCAGCTCTCCCTTCGGTGGTGCGCAGGCTGGTCCGGCCTCTTGGCACACGAGTCCACCCTCCGAGTGGAGACAGCGCCCTGGTGGAGGAATCCTACACTTCCTCTGTCTTGTAAGCTGCTAAAGTCGCTGCTTCGTTCCCCAAAGCCGATACTTTTCCTCTCATGGTCGTTACAATACATACTGTCCTCAGTACATGATGTTCTTTCTGATGTCCCTGTTTCTTCTGTATAAATGTTGCAACAGCTGATCAACTTTTCCCTGCAGTCAGCAAGTCTGCAGGACAACACTTTGAATTGTTAAGCCTCATGCCCTGCGTGTGTTTATATGTGTACAAAAGTTTCAACATGGTATTAATATAATCGGCAAGCAACCTTCATTTAAATTTTTAATTACTCAGAGGATGGTAGCACGTTACCTCTGCGCTGTTCCCCCTCTACAAACTGATCTGTGTAGTAACTCGTTTTCACCAGCAGATGTTAGGCTAGGTCTCGTTACTGTATTGATGGTAAGTCTGCCATCAGAAGGGGGGGGGGGCGCCGTGGGCTCAGACCATGAAACCCGACGCCGTGGTTTCAGATCTCCGCTTAAAATTCCCCATCGCTCTGAACCGTCACAGGAAAGGAAAGTAAAACTGTTTCGTTGGAATCAGATTGTTGACTCCGAGCAATGACTGTTTTACGTGACCTGTGCTGATCATAGACTGCATCGACTGATGATGAATTTATAAAGTCTAATTACAGCAAACACCGCAGCTGATATCTTTGCGACAGTATCGGTAACAAATACATTTTATTTATTTATTTTAATCTGAATTAAATGAAGTTGCCTTTTGGCTACACATACTTAAAACATAGAAGTAGAAGATCAAACTGGATTTATTTATTTTTTGTTGCATTTCTATGTGTAAAGATAAAATAATTCATGACAAATAAATGAGTAAAATAATCCATTTTTACATGATCAGATAAAAACGTTATGTCTATTCCAAATGTAGTTTGCTCTAGAATAAAGTTGACTTTATTTACGGTTTAGGGGCCATTGCGATGTAGAAATGTCATGGCAACCACTGTTTGTACTATGGTAAAAAATTACAGATGTTTTATAGTATGATCTTATTGAGGACTCCCGTATTTTGTTGTAGTTAATGTGATAATGATAATGTAATAAAAACCTGTTATTCTGGCTAATTATGACTACACCTGTAGATATCAAAAACCACTTCTGCAGTTACCAGGCGGGTAATCTTGGGAAGATGGTGGAGTAACTAATTTAATTTAACTTGAAATTAAAAAAACGCTATGCAAAGCATATCCACATATTTGTGTTTAGGAGGAAAATAAACACACACACACATGATTTTAGAAATTGAGATATGAGGCTTATTTAGTATATTTACTGTCATAATAACTAATAAACTACCAGCTACGATTTAACAACTGCACAGGAAGTTGTGACACCCGAACAACATCATGTTCTGCAACTGTGAAAACTAGTTAGTCTTGTCTAATAAAATATTGTAACTTATATAATACTATTAATTATATAACACCCAGATTAAAATGCATTCAAATGAGCACACATGTAACACGAAGGGTGGTGTTGATGAATGGGTACTAGAGCTCGTCTGGTAGGGCTGTAGGGGTACTTTAAAAAAACAAACAAAAACAAGTTAGTACCGCGGTTGTGAATGGTCAGTTTCCTGTAACTTAAATGAACACTAAAAAGTTGCACTCGGGAATCCATTGGTGCAGTTGGTTTCAGCCAACCAATGCTGGGCCTCGAAACATTTGCTGCTGGGCTGCGATGAAAAATATACGTATGTATTTGTTCACTGACGTTTTGTCTTCGTGTTAATGTCCAAAAAAGAGATTAATGCAGCTATCAAGTTTCAGAACATTTCAACATTGTCTTATCAATGTTTTGTTTGTTTTTTTCTTACAGATTCATTCAAGATGGTAAAGATGTTGCCAGACAAGGGGACATGTCCAAGGCGCTGGAGTTCTTCAAGTTGGCGTACAACATTCAACAGAGTCAAAAACTTGAAAGCAGGATTAAGAAAATTGAAGAACTTATTGCTGAGAATGACTCGGAGAATGAAGATACATTTGTCAACGTAAACAACAGCGGTTTAATGCTTTTCAAAGAATTATATGACAAGCTTTATGACTACCAGAGAAATGGAGTGGCCTTCTTGTACAGTCTCTACAGAGATGATCGTAAAGGCGGGATCTTGGCAGATGACATGGGCCTTGGTAAAACCATCCAGGTGATATCCTTCCTCTCTGGCATGTACGATAACGAGCTGGTTAAACACACGCTGCTAGTCATGCCAACTTCACTCATCACAAACTGGACCAAGGAGTTCGCCAAATGGACTCCCGGCATGAGGATCAAGGAGTTTCATGGTGTCAGCAAAGGAGAGAGGACCAGGAATCTGGAGAAAGTTCAGAGGAGAGGTGGCGTCGTCATCACCACGTACACTATGCTCATAAACAACTGGCAGCAGTTGTCGTCATACCATGGCAGAGAGTTCACGTGGGACTACATGATCCTGGATGAGGCACACAAGATAAAAAGCTCAACCACCAAAACAGCCAAAAGTGCCTACGCCATACCTTCAAAAAACCGAGTTCTTCTCACAGGCACTCCAGTCCAGAACAACCTGAGAGAGATGTGGGCTCTGTTTGACTTTGCTTGCCATGGCACTCTCCTCGGCACAAGTAAAACATTCAAAACAGAGTATGAGAACCCCATCACCCGTGCCAGAGAGAAGGACGCCACTCCAGGGGAAAAGGTTCTCGGGTCCCGGATGTCTGAGAACCTCATGACCATAATAAAACCCTACTTTCTCCGCAGGACAAAATCAGAAGTGCAGAAAAGCAAAATGAATGGCACACATCTGTGCAAAGACGAATATTCAGACAAGGACAGCCAAGTCCAAAACCCTCAAAAAGACTCTGGAGCCGTCATGCCCACCCTGACGAGAAAGAACGACCTGATTGTCTGGACATACCTGAGCCCTGTTCAGGAAGACATATACAGGCAGTTCATTTCACTGGACCACATCAAGGAGCTGCTCATGACCAGTAAATCGCCTCTAGCTGAATTAACCATTCTGAAAAAGCTGTGCGACCACCCAAGACTGCTCTCCGCTGCAGCCATAGCCAAGTTAGGCTTGGAGGAAAGTCCAGCTGAAAGTCGGCAGAATGAAGACATGGGGGCAGACGCTCACGGCATCGCTAACGTAGCAGACGACACCTTAATATCTGAATCTGGGAAACTCGTCTTTCTGTTTGCACTTCTTGAAAGGCTCAGACAAGAAGGACACCGCACGCTCGTCTTTGCTCATTACAGGAAAGTGCTTGACATCATTGAACGCATCCTGGGCAACAGAGGCTTCAAAGTAATGAGACTGGATGGCACAATAACACAGATTGCAGAGAGAGAGAGGCGCATCACTCGGTTCCAGACAGACGAACGTTACTCGGTCTTTCTCCTGACCACCCAGGTTGGAGGAGTTGGCATCACTTTGACGGCAGCAGACAGAGTCGTGATCTTCGATCCCAGCTGGAACCCAGCAACAGATGCCCAGGCTGTTGACAGGGCATACCGCATCGGCCAGACTGAAAACGTTGTCATCTATAGGCTGATCACCTGTGGCACGGTGGAGGAGAAGATCTACAGACGGCAGGTTTTCAAAGACTCCCTTATCAGACAGACTACCGGAGATAAAAAGAACCCTTTTCGGTACTTCAGCAAGCAGGAGCTGAAGGAGCTCTTCATTCTGGAGAACGCGCGGTCCTCGTCCACGCAGCTGCAGCTTCAGGCCCTACACTCCAGACACCGATGGACAGACCCTGAACTGGACGAACACATCGCCCACCTCCACACCATGGAGATGTTTGGGATCTCTGACCACGACCTCATGTTTTCCCTCGACGTCAACCATGACGAGGCCCCGGAGGACCAAGAGGCGCACCACTACATCGAAGGGAGGGTCCAGAAGGCCCAGGAGCTGATGAAGGCTGAGTCAGACTTACAGATGCAGCTGGCAGAGAGCATGGCATCAAGCACAGAACCAGCCTGGCTCAGACAACCAGTGGACAACAACAGAGAGCTGTCTCACGAGAAAAAAACAAGAAATCCAAGACCAAGTCCTTCCTATCCACAACATGACAGCAACTTTAACGGATCGCCAGTTGTGGTCGAGTTGGACCAGTCCAGTTCTGGCAAGGAGGACGGCCAACATAATCTGTGTGACCGAGTTATCGATCTAACTGCAGATGAGAGTATGACCGAAGAACAACCTGCTGTAGAAGTAAGCCAAGACGAGCTTGCCAAGCAGAACCTGGATTCCCCGAAACACCGGTCTTTCAAGCAGGAGAGGAGTTACTTGGAAGTTGCAGACACCTCTCCTCGGGAGGTGATTGAGGAGTCTTTGGTGATGTCGGAGGCCACCAATCCTGCCGTGGCTGAAATGGCAGATGCCTCGGTTCAAGAACTAACGGACGAGTCTGCAATATCTGAGGCTGCAGTTGCTTCAGCGGCCGACGGCAGCCTGGAGTACGTTACAGCAGCTGATGAACATGAACAACAGCCAAGTGGAACTTCACACTCAAAATACGACTCTAAGATGGACTTGGGGCATCCGTATGTCAGCCCCTGCAGATCAAGAGACTTTCTGTCATGCAAGCATCCAATTCAAGCATCAGAGGAGACACATCATCCAGAGTCAGCACTCGGCTTGAATCCTTTGAGGGCAACTTCAATTTACAGCTTGAGGACAGCGACATGTTCTCAGATCACGATGTCCTGGATCATCGGGAGACCGAAGCAGAGGAGAGGAAGCTGCTGTCGCAGCTGCAGATGGAGGGCAGTTTTGACGTAAATAAATCCCTTTCTGAGAGACAACATAAAGAAGCACTTGGGCAAAGCCTCAACAACGTCCACGCCTCTGAAATGGACGAGTCGATGAATGAGTCCATTGTAGCTAACAAGAAGAAAAGAGCTGCAGTGATTTATGACAGTGAAGAAGAAGAAAATGATGATGATGATAGGCAGGAGTTGAAGAAGAGTCAACTTGACTACTCCTTCCAGGTTCTTGGAGCCTCCACACCCAAATCAGCACCGTCTGGCTCCACCCCTCTCCGTTCAAGAAAGAGCGTTGGAGGAAACACCTCCGTGGCCTCACGCAGGTCCCTCCTCCAGTCCATCATCGAAGACTTGGAGAACCACAACCCAGACATGGATGAAGGCGATGATGATGATGATGATGATATTTCAGAGAGGCATTCTGATGAGGCTGAAGAGGAGGACATCGTTGGTTCAACTCATGATGAGCTTCAGCTGGAGGAGACCGTTGGAGAGACATTAAACACAGAGGATGAGGGGGAGGATGAGGGGAGGATGAGGAGGATTCCTCGGAGGAGTCGGCCGACGAGTCGAGAGAGGAAATGAGCAGTAACCTGGAGGAATCGACCAGCGAGCCCGAGCTAGCCTCCTCCGAGAGAATGGATCAGTGCACCGTTGATGCAGAAGTCCAGACGAATGGGATGAAAGACGACGACGACGACGAGAGCTACGAGTCCCTGGTCAGTAGAGGGAGGGAGTTCTACAGCAAAGGGAAGCTGGACGACGCGCTGGGCTTCTTCCTGAGAGCCATCGACATCAGATCTGGAGATCCTGAAATTCAGCTCATGACTATCCAACTGTACCGGCAGCTGAGTCAGAGAAGTTAACGACTGTTGGGAGATATTTCAGCCTGGGCCAAAGCTGTGGACCGACGTTGCCACGCTGCTAGCATGGCTTAATTAAGAAAAGGCTCAGTAGTTTCCTCAAACAGCTGCTCGCTGTAGTTTTTAATCAGACCAACAGGAGGAAACAGTGCATCTGTTGGGGACTATTTCCAGCGGCGGATGAATCCACATGTGGTGCTGTAGTGAGTGTTTGGGGCAGCAGGACGGTGTGTGTGGGACTGAGTCAGAATAAACTACAGTGTGTGTGTTCGTGGTGATGAAGGAACATGTCGCCCAGCGCAGCAGAGCGGCTCGCTGATGTGTTTTAACAGTTTCTGGACAGCGATGGAGGAAGAAGATCCATCAGCTGCGATTCTCACACACCTGTTACCTGTTCGTTCACCGCTGTTTGAGTCTGAACGGTGGCACAATAACAACGCCTCGGGAATATAAAGACTCTTTACCTTTCGCCTCAGACCCGATTTACTGTGCTTCCAAAACTACAAATTTGATATTTTGTCGTGTTGAACCGATCCAACGGACACGTTTTTAAGTTTAACACGCAGGGATGAATCTTTGTACAAAAAAAAAAAAAAAAAGCATTTAAAAAATATTAAAGGCGGCACAATGCAGTTTATTTGGCACACATATCACTTTCATACATACTAGTTTGTGTCTGTTAGAAGCCTGTCTCTCATATTTGGCATGTATTTACAGAAATGACAGTAAAAACAGGATTTTATTGAACTGGACCTGGTCACATGTTCAGTTCTCTATTATGATAACACAATAACGAGTTTTATTTCTCCTTTTCTTCTCTTATGTAACCTGTATTTGTTGTATATATTTTCTGAAAAACTTCAAATTAAATTTTCCTAGCCAAGTAGTTTGTTTTTATCGGCATAGTTTCCTTGAGGTTGGGTGGCAGGAGATTTCTAAATTGATTATATTTAATCGCCCCGCAACGAACAATAAGTTTTCATTTCCCGCAGATGTGTTTTTGGTCTTATCTAAAATATCTGAAAGTAGTGCCAAGTTCCCATGACGGTTTCCAGCAGAGTCCAAGTTTTAGTTTTGTCCGACCAACCAAAGAAAGCAGAAGCAGGAACCAGCAAATGTTTGGCTCAAACGATCAATCCGTTATCAGAGAAGTTGTCGATTGATTGCTCAGTAAACTGAATATTGTCGGGGTTTGGACTGTTGGTGGTAGACGTTCACCTTCAAGTTAGTATTTAAAAAAAAATAAACAGTGTTGTTATTTGCAGATCTAATCTGAGTGGAAACAGTTTTTTAAAGCAGCTGCTTGTTGGAGCGACTGATTTAAACTAACAAAGTGTGCCTGTGTAGCTCATTTCACAGCAGAGATCAGGCACTTTAAATAACTAGAGCCAATATGCTGCTAATACGTCTGTCAATAACCAATCAATTACTGCGATTCCTCAGTTTGAGGTTTAATTGCAAGTAACATTTAGTTTGAATCTATTAAATTGGGGAAAAACTCAAATTTAAAGAAGGTAGTTTACCGGAGACACCTGAACGCATCACAATCTTCTTTATTGGGATTAAGTTTCAGCCAATCAGCGACCAGAAACTCGTCTCTGATTGGTGCCCAAAGCCTTAAAGGTGCGTTTGGGTAAAGTGTGCGGACCTCCCGGCGGTGTTCCGGTGAAGGTCGGACTTCGAGCTGAGCAGTTTCACCTTCGTCTCCCTCAGATTATAATAAAGTTATGATGTGAACGAGGTGGCGCTCGGTTTGTCTCGCTGTACAGCCCGACAAAAGCGCATGCGCAGTTAAAGCTTCTTTCCCCCCTGTTTGGAGTTTTGTGACGTGACTTCTGGTTTAACTAGCTTGACTTCAAAATAAAAGTCCGTGTAGCTGCTGCTGTGAAGTTTACACAGCAAGAAAGGAAATCATTAATGTGTTATTAACATAAAATATATGTTTTTAATCAACATATACACAATATTACAGGCTAATGGCTCATAAGAAAATAACTGCTGTTACTGCAGCACGAGGGAGTTAAATGTAAAAATGAAATAAGACACGATGTCCCACAGCTGTGTGCAGCACATTATACATGGACTGAACTGGTAGATAGTAATGCTGTGTGATAACATACAATACACAGCTAAAAACATGCAAATATTCACATGCAGCAGTATTATATATGATATACCTCTGTACATACACACGGTATGATAATACATTACTATGTAATGCGTACATGTTTCATAATCGTGGATGGATTACTGAGCAGGCACCAGCTGACTGCTGGAGAGCCACAGAGCTCAGTCAAAAGTAGGGTATACACATTTAATACTGAGTGTCTGCCAACCAAACCCAATGCAATAAACGTTTGTTTTAAAATGTTCCTTCATATTACAGCTGCACAGCAGAGTGAGACTACAAACATCCAGTCAGAATATATCACACAACAGTGTTGGGAAAGGTTTTCAGATTCTTTACTTAATCAAACGTAACAATACCGCAATCGATGTAAAAATACTTTATTACAATTAAAAGTCCCGCATTTAATATCTTATAATAAAGTAGTAGCAATATAATATATTAATATTAAGTAAAGATAAAGGAGAACCACTGGTTTAAACTTTAATAATGCTGTATTTTATAATCTTATATGTTGTTTTTTTTTTAAATGTAAAATATTAACTGTAAAGTAACTACTAACTAAAGCTGTCAGATAAATGAATAATGAATTATTTCCTGGGTGTACACGTGTGCGTCTACATGTAAATAACTGCAGGATATATATATATATATATATATATATATATATATATATATATATATATATATATATATATATATATATATATACTGTATGTGTGTGGCATGAAGGGACCACTAACTTAATTTCGCTGCACAACCTCGTGTTGTATAACGATAAATGAATTACCGTGCACCTTGTGAATGCAGTGCTGTAAAAAGTCCAGTCTTCCCCCTGAGATGTGGTGGAGTGGAAGCATAAAGCAGCATAACATGGAAATACTCAAGTACAAATACCTCAAACACTACTTAAGTACGGTACTTGTGTAAATGTACTTTCCACCACCGCTCAGAGGGTAATGGGTTTATATGAACACATCACCTAAGCAGCACTTAATGGTGTTTATTGTTATTTTTTTTAGTCATTACTGCAATCTTCCTGTAGGTTGTAGATATTCCTGCGAGGAGGAGGGAGGGGGTTGCTCTTATTTTGAAGTGCGTGACAGGAAGCAGCGAGTATTTCCGCTAACTTGACTCCGGCTGAGCTTCCAGTCCGGTTTATAAGCAGAGAAATATCTGCTCCGCACCCGTCGAGACAGACCTTTACCGGAGCGCGGTCCGACGGAGGAAGCGTCCAGACTCACAGTTAGCGCTTTAATGAACAGATTTAATAAGTGAAACATCCGCGGGAGACATTTTGGATCCGGTTGCTAGCTAACAGCCTAAATAGACCCCGACCGCGGAGCATCAGACGGGACAGGAATGGCTCGGCCGAAGAAGAAAAGCACTCCGGGGAGTTTAGCATGAGGCTCTGCGGGGGGAAACGGCTGCAAGACAACTGTAAAAACTACAATAATAATAACAAGAAGAAGAAGAAGAAGAAGCAGAGGAGGAGGAGGAGGAGAACTGTCTGTGTGAGAGCTGCCCGGTGACATTTATTTCCTCCAGCAGAAGAAGAAGAAGAAAAGAAGAAGAAGATGAAGATGAAGATGGGAGGCAGAGTGGAGCTGCTGGAGATCTGCTGCCTGCTGCTGCTGATCGGACACTCACACTGCAGAGGTGAGGGAGGGGGAGGAGGGTGATGAGTACACTGAGGGTGAGGAAGGTGAGGGTGAGGAGGATGAGTACACTGAGGGTGAGGAGGATGAGTACACTGAGGGTGATGAAGGTGATGAGTACACTGAGGGTGAGGAAGGTGAGGGTGAGGAGGGTGATGAGTACACTGAGGGTGAGGAGGGTGAGGGTGAGGAAGGTGATGAGTACACTGAGGGTGAGGAGGATGAGTACACTGAGGGTGATGAAGGTTATGAGTACACTGAGGGTGAGGAGGGTGAGGGTGAAGAGGATGAGTACACTGAGGGTGATGAAGGTGATGAGTACACTGAGGGTGAGGAGGGTGATGAGTACACTGGGGGTGAGGAAGGTGAGGAGGGTGATGAGCACACTGAGGGTGAGGAGGGTGAGCACACTGAGGGTGAGGAAGGTGATGAGTACACTGAGGGTGAGGAAGGTGAGGAGGGTGAGTACACTGAGGGTGAGGAGGGTGAGGAAGGTGATGAGTACACTGAGGGTGATGAAGGTGATGAGTACACTGAGGGTGAGGAAGGTGAGGGTGATGAGTACACTGAGGGTGAGGAGGGTGAGCACACTGAGGGTGAGGAGGGTGAGCACACTGAGGGTGATGAAGGTGAGGGTGATGGGCAGGTGTGTGTGTCTCATCTTTCGTTCGCTCTGTACTTCATTTCACTGCAACACTGTATTGTACTCTACTACTTTTTAATGTACAGTACTACATAATGTACTACACTGTACTACTGTGCCCTGTACACTTGTACTCTGTAGTACTCTATAATGTATGTACTGTACTGTACAGTACTACACAACCTCTGTACGGTACGACACGGTGCTGTAGTGTATAGTACTACAGTATATTTATTTCTTCTACAGTGTAATGTACATTACTCCACTGTACCACACTGTACTACAACACTATACTTTACTTTACGCTACTATACTGCACTTTATACTACATTACATAGTGCTGTTCTATTGTAAATTAAACTATTATGCTAATCAACGATGAATGAATATTTGCTGTACTGCAACTACAGTATATGTTGTACTTTTCTAAATCGTAAAATACTACACTGAAGTATTCAGATCTTTTACTTCAGTAAAAGTAGCAATTTCACAATGTAAATATACTCAACTAAAAGCATCAGAAGTACTCATTAGGCAGCAGAATGGCTCCTGTCATTGTGACGCTACCGTATCATATACGATATTACCCGATTATTATTACTATTAATGTGTTAGCCGCTCGAGGTGGAGCGGATTTAAAGTAAAAATACTTGTTCCACAAATTATGTATTATTATATTTTACATTATTAGATTATTAAAACTGATGAAGTAGCACTCAGTTAGCTAGTTTTAACTGCTTTATACACAGTTAGCTAGTTTTAACTGCTTTATACACAGTTAGCTAGTTTTAACTGCTTTATATACAGTTAGCTAGTTTTAGCTACTTTACACACAGTTAGCTAGTTTTAGCTACTTTACACACAGTTAGCTAGTTTTAGCTACTTTATAAACAGTTAGCTAGTTTTAGCTACTTTATAAACAGTTAGCTAGTTTTAGCTACTTTACACACAGTTAGCTAGTTTTAGCTACTTTATAAACAGTTAGCTAGTTTTAGCTACTTTACACACAGTTAGCTAGTTTTAACTGCTTTATACACAGTTAGCTAGTTTTAACTACTTTTTAAACTAGTTTAGTCCAGTGGTTCCCAACCTAGGGGTCGGGCCCCTCCAAAGGTCACCAGATAAATCTGAGGGGTCATGAGAGGATTAATGGGAGAGGAAAGAAACACAGTTTTGAAATATACATTTCTATTAATATTTTGGACTTTTCTCTGATGTTTTTAGTTAAAGTGTTTATTTGATCATTTGATCTCTTTGGGATTCGAACTGTTATTTAAATGAAACCCTCTGAAAAGTTTAGACAACAACTCATAAAGATCTGAGACAAACTAGAGCAGCCGCTGGTTTCACCTTTAACAAGCTGTATTTTATAAACTGATCACATGTTGTTTTTATATGTAAAATCTTAATGTGTAAAGTAACTAAAGCCGTCAGATAAATGCAGTGAAGTAAAAAGTGCAACATTTCCCTCTGAGATGTAGAAAGTGTCATGAAATGGAAATACTCAAGTAAAATACCTCAAAACTGTACTTAGTACAAGTATTGTACGATTGTGATGTGATTCACGATTAGTGGGAGTTAGTGATGTGACATTTGTTGGGGTCTGTTTTGTGACATCTGGAGAACCAGATGTGCAGGCCGCGGCGTCTCGGCAGCAGCACAGCACGCCGTTACAAAGCTGTTTGTCGCATTTTACCTTCATCAAAAAACTGCAGCTTCTGCCGTTCGGATATCGCACCTGGCCACATTGCGATTTCGTGAATATTTGGATTAAGTGTGCAACCCTGGTTTTAAGTGTTGGCAGACACAACAGGTCGTGAAATATGTGTTCATATATTGTGTTACGATGTTGCTGCCGTCGATTCAGGACGGCAACAAGCAACACGCGTAGATTTAAAGGTGTGTAGAGTTTAAGGTGTGCAGATTTAAAGGTGTGTAGAGTTTAAAGGTGTGTAGAGTTTAAGGTGTGTAGATTTAAATGTGTGTAGAGTTTAAGGTGTGTAGATTTAAATGTGTGTAGAGTTTAAAGGTGTGTAGAGTTTAAAGTGTGTAGATTTAACTTGTGTAGATTTAAAGGTGTGTAGTGTTTAAGGTGTGTAGAGTTTAAGGTGTGTAGAGTTTAAGGTGTGTAGAGTTTAAAAGTGTGTAGAGTTTAAAGTGTGTAGATTTAACTTGTGTAGATTTAAAGGTGTGTAGTGTTTAAGGTGTGTAGAGTTTAAGGTGTGTAGAGTTTAAGGTGTGTAGATTTAAAGGTGTGTAGAGTTTAAAAGTGTGTAGAGTTTAAGGTGTGTAGAGTTTAAAGGGGTGTAGAGTTTAAGGTGTGTAGAGTTTAAAGGTGTGCAGAGTTTAAGGTGTGTAGAGTTTAAAAGTGTGTAGAGTTTAAGGTGTGTAGAGTTTAAAAGTGTGTAGAGTTTAAAAGTGTGTAGAGTTTAAAGGTGTGTAGAGTTTAAAAGTGTGCAGAGTTTAAGGTGTGTAGAGTTTAAAAGTGTGTAGAGTTTAAAAGTGTGTAGAGTTTAAAGTACTGCAGAGATTCAGTGTCTTCTCCATGAAGATGGTGGACGCACAGATCGAAAACAAACATCAAACCTGAGCAGCAGAGGTGGAGATATCCTGACTTTTAGTCGAAACACTGGATCCTACATTCCCCATGATGCACAGGGCAGGGTCTTTCATTAGAGCCTCCCTGCCTGGCCCTGCGGTTTGTAGCGCAGACGCAGCCGCCTCACCTGTAAACCCGTAACTCTGTAATGGATGTTTTCTGCTTCTGACCAGCAGATCCTGCAGAACCTTTGACAAAATGTCGTCGTCGAAGGCCATTAAAGGTGTTTGTTGGAGGATTTGTTGGATTTGACGAATTACTCATGAATCTTGTTTTTATTTCTGGGTCATGAAACGCGCATTAGCTCCCGGCGCCGAGATTCATTTCTCTTCGTATCCGCCTGAAACGTGTCGGTGGATATCGATCTGTTGGTTTGTGCCTTCAGGGAGTGCTGAGCCACCAGCTCTCCTTTGGTGTGTGTGTGTGTTTTCAGATTGTGTGTGTGTGTGTGTGTTTTCAGATTGTGTGTGTGTGTGTGTGTGTGTTTTCAGATTGTGTGTGTGTGTGTGTGTTTTGGCGTCCCGTTCAGGCAGGTTGAGCGTTAAGCAGCTTAGTTTCGTCGGCCGCCGGGCTCACAGCCGAGTCCTTCAGCTCCAACACCGACAGGAAGAAAACCCTGTTTAACACTCGAGTCTGACAGCGAGTGTGTGTGTGTGTGTGTGTGCAGCTGATGTGTATTTGTGTGTATTTGTAAACGTATCTGCTGTGTGTGTGTGTGTGTGTGTGTGTGTGTGTGTTGACTGTGAGCAGTGAGCCGAGACAGAAACACTCAAAACATCCAGAGAGTCTGAATGAATCCGAGTGATTACATTTACAGGAACCAGCAGCTACTTTCACTGTTCAGCTCAACACACACACACACACACACACACACATGAACACACACACACACACACACACACACACACACACACACGCACACACACAGCTGAGCAGCGCTGTTTCCCTGAATGATGACTCACTCTGTGTTTTCACTCCACGTTTCAACAACATGAAGAAATCTTCAGCTCCGAGACACAAAATCTGCACATTCACACGTTCGGACACGTCTTCTTCTTCTTGTTGTTAACAAATCTCAGTATAATATAGTATATATATATATATATATATATATATAATAATATAGTATAATAATATAGTATAATATATATATAAATAATAACATTTAATACAGAATCAGAAATCCTTTATTGATCCCCGAAGGGAAACTCTTTGTTACAGCAGCTCACCTTACGTCAGTGCACACAGGAGAAAGTACTAGAAAAAAATATAATACAATATACTATAAAAACTATAAAAACAGGTCAGAAAGTAAATTAAGTACCAGGTGGGTTTACCGGTTGATGATGATAGTACGGTATAATAATACATGTAATAATATAAGTAATAAGTAGTATTGCAGCAGCAGTAATGGAGGTATGAATAATACGTTCAGAAAAACGTGCAGAGAAGTTTGTGTATTTACATCCCTGAGTAGTGTCTGCAGGTCTTCCTCTCAGGCTGCAGGTATAACCTCCATCAATCACAGGGTAGAGCTAGTAGCATCCACGTAGCCCTTGTAAAGCGTAACTACTGTGAACTACTGTCTCGTAATACTTTTTGACAGCAGCCCTCTTTGGCAGCTGGGCAGAGCGAAAGCTTCTCCCGAGAGAGATTTCAGTTCGTAAATCAAACTGAAACCTTGAAAAATGAGGAGGACAAAAACAGGATTTTGAAAAGTGAGGGGGACGCGTCCGTGAAATTACCCCACCTGTCTGCGGCTCTCAGCTCCGAGCCCATCGGTTCCTGCTGAAGACGTAAATCTTTAAAAAACACCTCACAGTCTCTTTCTTACGGTGGAGTCATGAACTCTGACCTTAACTGAGGCGAGTGAGGCCTGCAGCTCTCTGGATGTTGTTGTCGGGTCTCTGAATGGCTGAAGAAGAACAAAATGAAGACTTTGGAGCGGCCTAGTCAAAGTCCTGACCTGAATCCTATTGAGATGCTGTGGCATGACCTTAAAAAGGCAGTTCATGCTCGAAAACCCTCCAATGTGGCTGAATTACAACAATTCTGCAAAGATGAGTGGACCAAAATTCCTCCACAGCGCTGTAAAAGACTCACTGCAAGTTATCGCAAACGCTTGATTGCAGTTGTTGCTGCTAAGGGTGGAGCAACCAGTTATTAGGTTTAGGGGGCGATCACTTTTTCACACAGGGCCATGTAGGTTTGGATTCTGTTTCCCCTTAATAATAACAACCTTCATTTAAAAACTGCATTTTGTGTTTACTTGTGTTATCTTTGGCTAATATTTAAATTTGTTTTGATGATCTGAAACATTTAAGTTTGACAAACATGCAAAAAAAAAAAAGAAATCAGGAAGCGGGCGAACACTTTTTCACACCGCTGTACATAGTTTGATGTTTAAAAAGCCTTCCTCAAACAGCTGCTCGCTGTAGTTTTGATCAAACTAACAGGAGCATCTGTTGGGGGACTATTTTCAGCGGCGGATGAATCCACATTTGGTGCTCTAGTGAGTGTTTGGGGCAGCAGCTCCGACCTGAAGACCAGGACCACGCGCCCGGCGGGGCTAGCCGAGCTAGCTGTAGCTTCTCCGCTGGCTCTGATTCCGTTCTTACAGTATAATCATATTGATGTCTGATCGCATTGTGGGCAGAATGGAGATTCGTGCCGATGATGAGTCCGCTGTGTTTGAACTGAACGCAGTTACAGTTCGTCGGGTTGTTATTCGCGTGGTTGGTTCCGAGAACAGGCGTCAGGTGTGGTTGCAGTTGTCTTCTGATTGGCTGGGTTGCCCGGTTGCCATGGCGGGCCTGTTTTTAAAGAGGTCAGGTGTGAGCGTGAATGTCGGGTCAAGTCTCTGTGGGTCAGAACATCTTAACCCACTTGGCAGATCCACATCCAGATCCAGCTGGCACTGAACGCACCGTGAGGTTTTCATCAGGTTCGGCTCCAGGAGGGAAAGAAAACACAGATTCTTGAACGGCGTGTCGA
>CM050846.1:1070000-1085000 GCA_027580175.1 Siniperca scherzeri | reverse complement strand
TGCACCACAGCTCACAGGGAAATGTTGTTTGTTTGTTTTGTGCTCGGCAGTCAGATCAGTTTCCACGCTCCTCTGCTGACTGACTGACTGACTGTTTCCTCCTGCAGACTCTCAGCAGACAGAACACCTCTCCTCCTATCAGCTGACTGTCCCTCGACCAATAGGAGGCAGGCTGAGGCGGGACGTGGACGGACGACCCCCCAATCAGGTACTGAGGCTTTTACGAGTGCAGTGTTTAAGTCTGCCGTTTCACTTTTCTGGTTCGTGTTATCTTTCTGTGTGACCTCTGACCTCCGGGAAACACAGTCAGGTCCACTTCCTGTCCGTGTGACCTCACTCCATTATCTCTCTTCACTTTAACCGAAAACAGTTATTATACATCCCAGACTGTTAAATCCATTCCTCCGTTCCCGCTGCTTCCTCATGAACGGCATTAAAAAAAAAACACCAAATGTAGAAATTTACTGGAAACTTGTGAAACATTTGAACAGGATAACTGATCTCATCCAGTAAGTATTCATAATTCTACGGAAACCATGATGATGAAGTGATGTGGGAGGTTCATCGATGACTCGAGCATTATCTGAGGCAGCGTGGCGGCCTCTCTGACACATCTTTCCGCACACGCCCAGTGGCCGGCGGCAGGACTCTTACTTTGGCGTGACACGGGAAACTGTGTCCACACATGACAGCAGCCTGTAGTTCAGACAGTTCAGCAGCGTTAGAGGCTCATGAACAAAATGATCTTTCTCTAGATAGATTTGTGGATTTGCAGACGAGAGAAATAATCATATTTATTGATCGTAGAAAAGGTTTCAGTCGTGGTCGTCTGGACGCTGTTTTCAGAATCAAGACGTTTCGGCTCCCATCCGGAAGTCATTCTCAACTGTGAAAAAATGGGACGGGAACTGGAAATTTAAGCTACTCTGCGTTACATAAGCCCCGCCCTCAGGGAGGAGTCTACCTGAGTATCTGTTGATTAGCTAGTTTCGCCTGAAACTGACCTAATAGTTCCCATGATGGCCCAGTAATCAGTAATCAGGCCTGTTGTTTTCTGGCTGCACCTCCCTCATCACTGTTAAGTACCTGATTAGCATGTGATCGGCTTGACCACGGTGTTAATACACTGTGGTAAACTTTGGGCAGGTTGAATCTCAGACCACCTGAACGGGGCGTCAAAGAAGCCATTTTTGTGAAAAAAGAAAACCCCTCTTTGAACAGAAATGGTGGTCTGAGATTCAACCTGCCAACCGTTTACCACAGTATTAACACCGTGGTCAAGCCGATCATATGCTAATCAGGTACTTAACAGTGATGAGGGAGGTGCAGCCAGAAAACAATAGGCCTGATTACTGGGCCATCATGGAAACTATTAGGTCAGTTTCAGGTGAAACTAGCTAATCAACAGATGCTCAGGTAGACTCCTCCCTGAGGGCGGGGCTTAAGCAACACAGAGTAGCTTAAATTTCCAGTTCCCGTCCAATTTCTTCACAATTGAGAAAGACTTCCGGATGGGAGCCGAAACGTCTTGATTCTGAAAACAGCGTCCAGACGACCACGACTAAAACCTTCTCTACGATAGAACGCTCCTGGACGAATGAGGGACGACACCGTCATATTTATTGATCTTGTGTCGTGTTCAGCCGTCAGCACTTTCGTAGCTTGAGACTGAATCTGGAGTTTCCTGTTCTGACTGTCGTCTAAAACACATATATTAGCATCGCAAACACACTGGAGCTGATGACGCCGGAGCGTTAGCTGCTGATGCTGACCGAGCATTTCCTGTTCCTTCACATTAAAAGTCTTCCATCGGGCAGAATCAGCCACAGGAAATGAAACGTATTTGTCACGGAGATTAGTCGCTATTGTTGGGGAAAGAAAATGCTCCTGCACAACGAGACACGGGGAGGTTAAGAAACAGACGATCCCAGCTGAAGGAAAAGCCGTTTTATGCTCTAAACCGTCCTCCAGTAAAGCTCAGGTTTATTTACAAGCACATCCATATAAAACAATACATATATATAGCAGAATGAGGTGTTGTTCCTCAGAGGACCAGGTAATACAAAACACAGTGTGAAGTGTAAAAAGTCATATAAGTGCAGTAAAGAACAAGATATATATGTATATACGTATGTCAGCGAACATACACGGGACACAGAGGTTAGTACTGAGACGAGGGAGTTTATTGAATCAGGCAGACCGAGAGAAGCAGTGACGGGAGCTAAGCTAGTAAAGTCTATGGGTCTTATCTGAAGTAGCGCTGGTAGTAAGATCCACTGGAGGAGACGGGTGGCAGGAAAGCCGGGAGCTGACGAAACACACAACGGAGAAGGCCAAAGTCCAACAGGGGTTTGTCAATAGAAGCTGTGGTCGGGTTGAGTTCTCGTAAGAGGTTAGAGACCAGACAGTGAGTGAACCGGGGGAGTGAGACTATATAGTGTGCAGTAGATGATTAGTGGCAGGTGTGTAATCAATACTCAGGTGAGTGCGATCTGCTGATTGCAGTGGGTGGAGCTGGTGGTGTCTGTGTTGGCTCTCTGACAACGTACATAAATAAAAACATATATACATGTGCCAATTCAGTGCAAGGTCGGCCACGAACATTTTCTGACAACCAGCCAGTGGGTTAATGTGTCACTTAAAATCTGGAAGTTAGAGGTGAGACAACTACAACTTCAGGAGGAGGCTAAACTACTCAGATACATACGACCCTGATTTCTCCCCTGCCTCCCAGGATGCTACATTTAGACAGTGGGCGTCGCGTGGCGTTACAGCCGTGTGCTCTGTACATGAAAAATCTAATTTAATGTCATTTTTTAAGTTTTGTGTAAGAAGTACGATCTGGAAAAACAAGATTTCTTCAGATACTTGCAGCTTCGCGACTATATTGCTGAAAAAATTCGACGTAATGTTAATGACTCTTCGGCACTCGTTAATATTTTCATTAATGCCTACAATTCATCGAGTCTTAAAAGTTTAATAAGCAAGCTGTACCGCAGTTTGATCACACTTAAGACAGACTCAACAACTTACAACAACAACAACGTCCTCAACGACCAATTCCAACGCACGGAGAGACTTTTGTTGGAAAAACTTAGTCCGCTTCTTCATTGCACCGAAACAAAAGTCCAGGCTCAGCTCGGCCCCCGCTCACTGTCGGAGAGAGGGGGGGGTATCAGCAGACCGTGGACACATTTCCTGGTCCTGCCCAATCATTCAGCCTTTCTGGACCGAGGTGACAAAAATAATCTCAAAATCATTGGGCTATGACATTAGCTGCTCCTGTACAGTGCTGTATCCTGGTTGTTTTTCTGACAACATGTCAGCGGATGATGTCTACCTCTTAAAAATCCTGTCGGCTTCGGCCAAGAAGTCCATAACAAAACACTGGTTACAGAAACAGCCCCCACCGCAAACCTCTTCATCTCCGTGGTGGAAAGTATTAAAACCACGGAGCGCGCGTGACTTATACCCTGCGACTTCAGGAAGAACTCGGAAGAAGACGTTGGGGAAAAAATGGCGGCATTTGTCAGAATGTGACGGTACTTGATTCAGACGAAACAAATGTGAAATGTAAACCCGCTTTGTACTTTATATTGTTGTCACGGTGGCCGCCCCTGACCTCATGTGTTCCTTTGTGTTATAAAACTGTTATAAATGTTGTAAATAAAAGTAAAAAAAACCAAAACATATATAAGTGCAGTAAAGAACAAGATATATATATATATATATATATATATATATATATATATACAGTGCCGCTGCTAGCCATTTTGGTGCCCTAAGCATAATTTATTATTCGCCCGTGCGAACAACCGGAACGGACCATCCGGCACGGGGGGGACGGACTAGACTAGAGCAATTATTAAATATCTTTCTTGTTCCCCCTTTTCTGTTACATATACATGGCGCTAAAATGTGCCTAATATTTCTACAGGCTAATGAAATAATACCGGCATTTAAAAAAAAAATTAATTAGGCTATTTTTGGTGCCCCCCCCTCAGCACTTGGTGCCCTGCGCACAGTGCGTGATGCGCGTGGTGGGAGCGGCGGCGCTGTATATATATATATATGTTATATACTGCAAAGCACTTGGTAACTCTGTTTGAAAGGTGCTATATAAAGTTATTATTATTATTATTATTATTATTATTATTATTACCTTCACAAATACACATCGGCAACAATAAATATCTAAAATCGATACTTTCCAGAAGCAGTTAATGAAACATCTTTCTAATAAATCTGCCAGGAGTGACTCTGGTTTTATTTCACAGCAACAGGAACATTTGCGTCAGCGGGGAGCTGAAGGCCCGGCGGGGGTTTGGGGGTTTGGGGGTTTGGGGGCGCAGCTGAAAGCGTCCCCAGTGAAACTGCAGCAGTGGAGGAAAAGTTCCTCCTAGTTTACTGACATAACTCTGTAACAGACCAATAAGACTGTAGCGAGTCAGCTGATAAACTGGACCTGGAGCTCCTCAACGGCTCGCTATGTTGCAGGAAAACACACACACACACACACACACACACACACACAGAGCAGAGACGTGTTGTTAGCGGGGGATTTTAGTCTGCTGTGTGTGTGTGTGTGTGTGTTTCCTCTGCTGTCATCTTTCATCCCGCCCTGCATGCTGGAACACTTTCAACACACACACACACACACATTCATACAGATTCACACTCTCGCACACTCTGGTGAAATGTGAGCATGCTCAGAGCGAGTGCCGGCGTGTGAGAGTATAATATTAGGGCGTGTGTGTGTGTGTGTGTGTGTGTGTGTGTGTGTTTCAGCCTGCAGCCATGTTTTTCTCTCCTGCTCTGTCCGATGTGTTTTTATTCTCTGCAGGAAGCAAACAACAGCTGCAGAGTCCAGCATCGGCACTTCGCTTTAACCTCCTTATTTGGCGTTTATTAACAGTTTGTAAACACGTGTTTTAAGACACTGCAGTGCGGTTATAAGCAGAACATTTTAAAAGGAAACGTGTAGTGAAGCCCTCTCCTTCTCTTCCTCTCCGAGAGTCAGATCGATGCCGCTCTCGTGTCCGTACACAAAATGTGGAGCTACAGCCAGCAGCTGGTTAGCTTAGCTTAGCACAAAGACTGGAAACGGGGGGAAACAGCTAGCCGCAGCTCTGAAGCTCCCTGATTAGCGCGTCACATCGTGTTTGTTTAATGTGAAAGTGTAAGGACAACGCGTGTCTTGGCCTTAGGTTTGCCAGGCTAGCTGTTTCCCTTTGTTTCCAGTCTTTATGCTAAGCTAAGCTAACCAGCTGCTAGCTGGAGAGTGGCATCAGTCTGAACATCGAACTCTCAGAGAGGAAGAGGAGGAGAGGACTTCACTACATGCTGAACTGTCCCTTTAGGTCTTTAATAATGTTCTTGTCAACAATTAAAACCAGAATCAGTAACTCGTGTAAAAACAGTTAATGAAAGATTGATAGTATAACAGAGTCGTAATCATATTTAATTATACGACACACAAAAACAAATCCCTCATAGTGTGTTATAAAGCATTTATTAACTCTTGAACGGATCAGTCACAGGCCGCTTTTAAACTGTTTATAAATGTGAGCAAAACGTCGCTACGACTGCGTCATATTCTGAGTCCTCCGTTATCTTTTATGGATGCTTCACAGTTGTAGTTGTTGCCAAATACGTTAATAAACACAAATATCCTCATTTTATTTCATGATGTCAGTGTGTTGGCATCTGTAACGTGCCACCGCCCGCTGGACACAGCGCTCAGCAGGAGAGGACAAACTGCTGCATGGATATGAACATGTGACACGGATATCGTTGGGTTAGAGTCGCGTCTTTTTAGTCACTGTGGTCGTTAAGTAATCACACACGCACCTCAAAAACCTGATGCTTAGCCAAACCTTAATATCAAGCTAATGTTTCTGTAGCACGCTAAAACTAAGTATTAGCATGTAAATAAGACTTTTGATGGAGCTAGGCAAACAGTTTCCCCCCTGCTTACAGTCTTTGTGCTAAGCTAGGCTAAACACATCCTGGAACTATTTCTGAAATGTTGTTTTCACTATGCTGAATGCTAACATTAGCATTAGTTAACACGCTTACAGGCATTGTGTCAATATGCTAATGTTTAGCCAAACCTTAATATCAAGCTAATGCTTCTATAGCACGCTAAAACTAAATATTAGCATGTAAATAAGACTTTTGATGGAGCTAGGCTAACAGTTTCCCCCCTGCTTACAGTCTTTGTGCTAAGCTAGGCTAAACACATCCTGGAGCTATTTCTGAAATGTTGTTTTCACTATGCTGAATGCTAACATTAGCATTAGTTAACACGCTTACAGGCATTGTGTCAATATGCTAATGTTTAGCCAAACCTTAATATCAAGCTAATGCTTCTGTAGCACGCTAAAACTAAATATTAGCATGTAAATAAGACTTTTGATGGAGCTAGGCTAACAGTTTCCCCCCTGCTTACAGTCTTTGTGCTAAGCTAGGCTAAACACATCCTGGAGCTATTTCTGAAATGTTGTTTTCACGAAACAAGTCTGTGTGTCGTTATGATGAAAAACCGCGTCTTGTTTTAACGAGATCGGCTGATTTTGTGTAGAAAGTTTTGAGCAGGTGTAGTCTGGTTCTCTGTTGACCTTTGACCCCCGCTGGGTTAGAGGACAGAGGAGCTGCTGTTGGCAGCTGGGTGATGTAGTCCACCGCTGACTTCCTGTCCTGATTCACCTCAGACACACACACCACCTGTGTGTGTTTGTGTGTGTGTGTGTGTGTGTGTTCACCCCCGCAGTAATCACATACCTGCTGGCTGCAGATAACACACACACACACACACACACACACACACACACACACAGGCACATGTCTGCCAGGTGAGTCAGAGGCTCAGGTGACCTTGGAGTTTACTTTCTTTGGACTTCTGCTTTTAGCCTCTCCCTGAAGCTTCCTGTTCACACACCTGGAGAACAAAACCCCTGACCTTACCTGCGCCAGAGCCGTGACGTCACACCCCGTCAGACACCTGACCAGTCACCTCTCTGACAGCTGCTGTCAATCATCCGCTCTTGGAATCTGTGGGCGGGTTCGTATCAGATCCTGCCTCTCAGAATCGCTTGTGATTTGGCTTATTCCTGTATTATTACACACCTGTACACACCTGTGTGTTATAGAGTGAAGCACTTATAGCACGGCATCGTTATACAGTATCTATTGGACGTTGCTCTACTGACGTCAGAGTCGCTAACACGCCCGTCTCGCGCCTCGACCTTCTTCTTTTGTGGTCAGTTTTTTTTTTTATCGCATATTCATTTAGACTAACTAAACAAAAGCCTTTTTAAAATATAAAAGAGTTTTTATTTTGTGTGTGTGTGTGTGTGTGTGTGTGTGTGGGGAGTAAATATGGACGCTCCTGTAATTAACGCATTTATCACCGTGCTTGTAGATGTGAGTAACGAGTCCTCTCCGTCTCCGTCTGTCTCTCCAGGTGTCTTACGTCATCACTGTGGATGGAGACGATCGTGTCGTTCACCTGGAGAGAAATGAGTAAGTTGTGATGTCGTTTGATGTGATGATACTGTCGTTTATTTATTGTTGTTTATTTGTTATTTTTTTTATTTAAAAGAGTCAGATAAAAACAGAAGCTAGAATCGAATAAAAGATTAAACAGTAGAATAAAAATCACAGTGCAGCTGCACTGCGAGTTACGAAGAAATAGTCCCAAATTTAATTTAATAAAATGTGAACAGAAACGTTTTGAGTCCGGATTTAAAAGAACTGAACACAAAAAGAACAGACCCGCAGACCACCTGAGAGGTCTGGACGGGACTCTGGGGACAGAAAGCAGACCCGCAGACCACCTGAGAGGTCTGGACGGGACTCTGGGGACGGGAAACAGACCCGCAGACCACCTGAGAGGTCTGGATGGGACTCTGGGGACAGAAAGCAGACCCGCAGACCACCTGAGAGGTCTGGATGGGACTCTGGGGACGGGAAACAGACCCGCAGACCACCTGAGAGGTCTGGACAGGACTCTGGGGACAGGACTCAGACCCGCAGACCACCTGAGAGGTCTGGACGGGACTCTGGGGACAGAAAGCAGACCTGCAGACCACCTGAGAGGTCTGGATGGGACTCTGGGGACGGGAAACAGACCCGCAGACCACCTGAGAGGTCTGGACGGGACTCTGGGGACAGAAAGCAGACCTGCAGACCACCTGAGAGGTCTGGACGCTTCATAACGGAGCAGCAGTAAACCAGTCAGTGATTTCTAAACCAGCAGCAGCATTTTAAAGTCAGTTATCTGACACACAGTGTAGAGATCTGAGAACTGGACTGATGTGGTCTCTCCTGGTCTTAGTGAGGACTCTGGATCAGCTGCAGCTGTTGTACTCTGTTCTGTCTTAACTCAAGGTCCACTTACTAGCTTTTTTGAAAGCTTCCAACTGCATCTCACACCGAGGAAGACCATGAAAAACACGTTGCTTTAGAGACGCGTAAGATGAAACACGTTCTGTTGAATTAACTTTATTTACAAGAATTACAGTAAAGTAAAATCATCTTTTGGGGTTTTTTAATCTTCTGATCCGATTTTATTGATTCTGTTTTTGTATCAAAATGTCCGACACATAAAACACAATCAGGACAAAGAAACATATATCTGACGACATCATAACAGACGCAGCTGATCGGCCAATCGGATCCATCAGTTAACGGTGTGAACAGCGGTTTTTAACGCTCCAGCGACGTCAGCAGAGTCAGACAGCTGCTGATTGATTCACACACAAGTTCAGTTGTTATTTCCTTTTAATTGTATTTTAATTTTAATTAGTTTTGTCTGTTTTCGGGGAAAAGCGCGAGTTGAGTTGGGGGATCGGAGAGTTTCCTGCGCGTTGACAGAAGAAGACAGACGTCTCCGATGGTCTTCTGTCGGACTGTTTACACCAACATGGCTGATATTCGGCCGCCGGCAGCTGCGTATCTCTCTGCCGGGAACAAACTGATAAACAATCAGGGATGATAACAGCCGGCCGGAGGACGCCCGTCAACTACAGAGGTTTTAAAAGCGTCAAAATCTTCTACGGTTTTTATTTCTTTTGTACATAATTAAGGAAAAAAACTGATACGTCAGAATATGCAACATAGAAGATGACTAACAATAATAACAGACACAGAAAGAAAAGAAAAAAGGGAGAAACTAAATAAATGATATATACATTCGTACCTTAAAACATTAAACAGCAGCTTCACTAAAGACTTCATCAGCACAGACGACACGCTGACTCGGGATCGCAGAGCGCCGTGCGTTCGCGTCTGAAAGCTACAAACCGCACGTTTGAAGACAGCGAGGTGAAGAGTCTGAGTAGAGAGAAGAGTTGGTTTGAAAGAGGAGTCAAGGAAGCCATTTTTGTGAAAAAGAAAACCCCTCTTTGAACAGAAATGGTGGTCTGAGATTCAACCTGCCCAAAGTTTACTTTGAAATAATTGTGCAATATATTCTGTGTTAATACTCGCGTGCAATATTTAGTTTCCCCGTGTTAGTTTTCTTATTTATTGTTACTGATATTATAAACCTCTATTACTCTCGACAGCACATGCACCTCCGCTTATTACTTATATTATTACAGTGTATTATTATACTGTATTATCATCATCAACCAGTAAACCCACTTGGTACTCGACACTTAGTTTATCTTATACTTATACCGACATGATACTTCATTTACCTTCTGACCTGTTTATAGTGTATCATATTGTTTGCTAGTACTTCCTCCTGTGTGCGCTGACGTAAAGGCGAGCTGCTGCAACAAAGAGTTTCCCTTCGGGGATCAATAAAGTCTTTGATTCTGATTCTGATTCTGATTCTGAACAGGAAGGAAGGGATGGGACATGAGAATATACGAATGGATGTCATGTGTTAAATATTGCGTTGATTCACCTCTTTAATGCAAACGCTCCATCTCATCGTCAGACTGTCTGCACGTCATGAAGCAGAAACTTTAATGGAGGCTTTTAGTTTTTATCTGCAGAAAACGCGCTGATGCTGTTGTTCACATGTTGTTGATAATAAAGATAAGAGATTTTGAATCCTCTGTTCACACGTCGTCGTTGTTGTTGTTGTTGTTCACAGACTGCTGCTTCCTGCAGACTTCACTGTGTTCTCCTACAGTCACAACGGATCACTGATCACATCCAGACCACCTGTACAGGTAACACACACACACACACACACACATCTGATCCCTGCCTTTTCTCCAGGGAGCCAATCATAAAGCAGATCTGAGCAGCCAGGAAGTCACAGGACCTTTGATGTGACCAATCAGAGCTTCAGATTATAAACTACACCAGGAAGTCGGGATCAGGAAGAGAAATAAGCGGAAACAACAAAGACAACAGAAGAAGAAGAAAAACTGAGAACTAAACAAATCAAAGACAACAGAAGAAGAAGAAAAACCGAGAACTAAACAAATCAAAGACAACAGAAGAAGAAGAAGAAAAAAAACCGAGAACTAAACAAATCAAAGACAACAGAAGAAGAAGACAACCCGAGCGTTATTTCAGCCTGACTGCGACGTCACGAACCGCCAGGAAACGTCACGTCGACATCTTGTTCAGCTGCGAGCTGCTCAGTCTGCCTGTCAAGCTTCACCGAAGCAAGGCATGATGGGAGTTCCCTCTGAGTGTGTGTGTGTGTTTAGAAAGTGCATCGATATTTCCTGTTGACCTGCCGCACTCTTCTCTTCTCTCTCTCCGTCTGCACTGTTTTATATCTGATACTTTGGTGAGACATGAATGACCGGCAGCCTCTGGACTGCGTGAGCTCCTCCCTGCGTCTCAAATTCAAATCCAGACGACTTTATTGACACGTAAATACGTCTGTGGTGCTAAATCATATGAAGAAATAAACAGTGTTAAGAGTCTGCAGCCGCGCCAGCAGCTCCGTGAGGCTGCACAGAGACACGGCGGCGCTTTGAGCTAAATGCTAACGTGCTGACGTTCAGCAGCTGTAATGTTCACCATCTTAGTTTAGCATGTTAGCATGCTAACATTAGCTAGTAAACACAGAGCGCAGCTGAGGCTGATGGGAGCGCCATCAGCTCTGCAGGTCAGAAACCAAAGCGTCGGACGCGTTAACGTGTCGACCTGATGGCGGCGCCAGAGGGAAAGTCAGAGGATCAGCAGAGTTATTACAGTTCGTCCTGAGGGGAGCGTGAACGATGAAGCACGTCTCATCAACGTCCAGCATTAAGGATCTAAGGACGGAGGCCGGCGAACGCCGCACAGACTGTGAAGCCCTCTGAGGGAAATATGTGATTTGTGATTTCGGGCTAAATAAATGAAAGTGACAGCTGAGTCAGCTGACAGTCGTCTCTGAATGAAATCTAAACTTTAAAGCCTCACGGCTCCAAGTGATGAGAGTCCCACCTCAGAGCGTCTCAGTCGGCAGCTGTAAACGGTCTTAACCGACTTCTTCGCCGGCTTTCTAATGGAGTTTGGTGGCTGCGACAACCGAGAGAACACGTTTGTACCCTAAGTGCATTTACTCAGGTACTCGCGTTACCTGAATGTTCCCGGTTTGTACGTTTATTTGACAGCTTTAGTTGCTGCTTTCTTCGCAGATTGAGATGAGCTGAACGGTTTTAAAGAAGAGGGGGGTTCAGATGTGTTAAGACTCTGGTTCTCGGCAGTAATGAACGGTACATAACAGCTACGTTGTTTATTCAGTGTAATGAATGAACGGCAAATAAACAACTTTAAATATATTCTGTTAAGAAATAATATCAATAAGTAGCTGCAACGGGCCCCTGGAGACGGATATGTGACCCCTCGACCCCCAGACTGAAAGAGACGCAAAACGACTACAAACGCAGCAGCTGCGTCTCTTTGCGGCCGGCGTGCGTCTCAGTGTTTCCCCCTCTGGATCTTATCTGTTGTTTAACGTTTGGGTTCTTTAAATCGCTTCAGAATCAGCTGGATTCGTGTTTTTCATTAATGAAGTCGAGACAAAGACAGAGACCTTGTCTGGGAAGGGAAGTGACACACACACACACACACACACACACACAGGAAGTGTTTTATTAGCTCCTCTGGGACTGACACAGGAAGTGTGTGTGTGTGTGTGTGTGTGTGTGTTTCCAGTCAGCTGATCACTCACAGAGTCACTGTAGACTGTCCTCACTCAGGTCCTCAAATTCACTCTCACACACACACAACACATCTGATATTTTGTTATATATCATACTATATTATATGTTATGCTGTATTGCTGTACTATATATTATGTTATATAATAATGATAAAACTTTATTTATAGAGCACTTATCAAAACAAAGTACAAAGAGCTTCACAACAAGAGAAATAAAATACACAGTTCAGGTAAAATCAGGATCTGCTTTCAGATAAAAATGTGTTTTGAGACGAGACTTAAACGAAGACTCTGACTCAGACGGCCTGATGTCTTCGGGCAGGTTGATCCAGAGCCTCGGGGCCCTGATGGCCAAAGCTCCGTCCCCCTTAGTTTCCATCCTGGACTCAGGAACAGACAGGAGACCCCTGCCCGAAGATCTCAGACTACGTGAAGGTTCATAAGGGATCACAAGGTCTAAGATACAGTCTGGAGCCATGAAGAGCCTTAAAAGTAATCAACGAGATCTTAAAGTCGATCCTGAAACCAACAGGGAGCCGATGTTTTGAGGCTGAACCAGGTGTGACGTGGTCGCAGCTCTGGGTCCTGGTTTACAGCCGAGCAGCCGAGTCCTGTTCAGTCTGCAGTTATATATTATGTGTGTATGTGGACCGCTTGCCTCGTAATCTCCAGTGTAACTGCTCTTGTATAGTTTCTCGTTTTTCTATCTGTGCTCATTTTATCCATCTCTCGCCTCTGAGGGGGGCGTAAGTCCAGTCCGACGCTCGCTGCTCGCAGCGAGAGGAAAAAAGCAAACAATATTCGAACATTACTTTACAAAAATCAAAACACTGTGTGTCACAGAAACGAGTTAAGGACCGAGACGTCTCTATGTGTCGTATCGCTTGTTTTAACAACGACGTAGACTAAGACCGTTACAGTCTCACACATCAGCCTCTCGTTATTTAACATTTCTCTCTTTTCACCTGTTTTCCTCAGTTTTGAAACCTCCCGACGTGTGTGTGTGTGTGTGTGTCACTACTGACAGCACACACTGGTGTGAAGCTGAAGTCCGCCCCCTGCTGGCGTCTGCGGGACAAACACCACCTCGCCGTGTAACGTCTCTCTGTGTGTGTGTGTTGTTGTGTGTTGCAGAACCACTGTCACTATCAGGGCTTCGTTCAGGACATGGAGGGTTCTTCTGTCGCTATGAGCATCTGCAACGGCCTCAGGTAACACACACACACACACACTTGTTTACAAGTAAAAGCACACTGATGTCGGTGATCAGGTCTGGCTCACGGTCCAGTTCACCCCAAAGGTGCTTGAGACCAGGACTCCGACAGCAGACCGGTCAGGTTCTGGGGATCAGCAGCTTCGTGTCGTGTTCAAACAGGAAAGAGACAAAACAGACTGTTGTAGAAAATATCAACTGTCTACATACTTTTGGCCATATAGTACACGGACATGCGGATCAGAAGGCAGGTTTACGCACACGAGGAACACACATAGTAAGACGGCGTCGTCCCTCATTCGTCCAGGAGCGTTAACATCGTAGAAAAGGTTTCAGTCGTGGTCGTCTGGACGCTGTTTTCAGAATCAAGACGTTTCGGCTCCCATCCGGAAGTCATTCTCAATTGTGAAAAAATTGGACGGGAACTAGAAATTTAAGCTACTCTGTGTTGCTTAAGCCCCGCCCTCAGGGAGGAGTCTACCTGAGTATCTGTTGATTAGCTAGTTTCACCTGAAACTGACCTAATAGTTTCCATGATGGCCCAGTAATCAGTAATCAGGCCTGTTGTTTTCTGGCTGCACCTCCCTCATCACTGTTAAGTACCTGATTAGCATGTGATCAGCTTGACCGCGGTGTTAACACACTGTGGTAAACTTTGGGCAGGTTGAATCTCAGACCACCATTTCTGTTCAAAGAGGGGTTTTCTTTTTTCACAAAAATGGCTTCTTTGACTCCTCTTTCAAACCAGCTCTTCTCTCTACTTAGACTCTTCACCTCGCCGTCTTCAAACGTGCGGTTTGTAGCTTTTAGATGCGAACGCACGGCGCTCTGCGATCCCGAGTTAGCGTGTCGTCTGTGCTGATAAAGTCTTTTGTGAAGCGGCTGTTTGGTCTCGCCTATGTACCGTTCTTTGCAGTTTTCCTCACTGCACTGAATGGAGTAAACTACATCGCTCTGTTTCTGTGTGGGCATCTCGTCCTCAGGGTGAACGAGTTTCGAGCCGAAACGTCTTGATTCTGAAAACAGCGTCCAGACGACCACGACTGAAACCTTTTCTGCGCTGGAACACATAGTAGAAATATAAAGAAACATAAAGTCCTGCGGGTCCAGGTCCTGCGGGTCCAGAATCCTAAACAGAAAACTGACAATAAGATATTAAAGAAAGTCATGATAAAGTGCAGTATGGCGACGCGTTATTCACATTACAGCGCGTGCGATGCGCAACATGTCGACGGTTTCCGTGCAGTCCACGTCAGCGGGGCGGCTGCAGGAGGAGAGGGGGGAGTCCGGACCAGTTTGGGTCCGGGGTGGGAGGGGTGGGAGGAGTCAGCCCCCCATCTTCCCTGCCCGCCTCAGGTAGGTTCACCTTCAGAGAGCGAAGGACGCCAGGTGGCGACGCAGGAGGTGAGGACGGGCTCCGTGGTGATGGCGGTGTAGAAGCGCACCGTCACTGTCTTTGGCAGGAAGTGGATCCTCCCGTGGTGACGGAGCCGATGGTGCCCGGGAAGCGGAGGGGGGCGGGTCTGACGTCTACAGCGTGTTATCATTACTGTCACTGTTTTAAACTTTATTAACAGTTCACATTATTTCTCTGCCTCATAGAGTCAGTGAAAACACGACTGTTCACCATGTCACACACACACACACACACACACACTCACAC
>CM050846.1:995000-1065000 GCA_027580175.1 Siniperca scherzeri | reverse complement strand
CCCTCCTCCTCCTCCTCCTCCCCTCCTCCCTCCTCCTCCTCCTCCTCCCCTCTCCTGCTCCTCCCCCTCCTCCTCCTCCTCCTCTCCTCCTCCTCCTCCTGCAGAGGATCCAGAAACTTCAGCAGCTGCAGTGCCGATGACTTTGAGAAGATGATCCTGCTGACGGGGGGGTCGTGCCTCCTGAACGTGCCCCGGCCTGACGAGGCCTACAGCGCCCCCTACTGTGGAAACAGACTGGTGGACGTGGGCGAGGAGTGCGACTGCGGCTCACAGAAGGTGCGGACTTGTCCCTTTAACGGTCTCGTGCTCCAGGTGGATAAGCAGTTATTGACACTGTGGCAGTTCCCATGATGCTTTGGGGGGTGCAAACAGGAAGTATAACATTGCCATGGAGTCAGTGAGTTAGCTGTAACTTTTCGGCCTGTACCTGTTCACGTTTAGTCAGACTGTCCCGTTAGAGCAGCCGAACCAGCAGTCAGCAGCTCCTGTCTGCGGTGGACCCGTGGACGGACAGACAGCCGTCTCTGGATCACTGTGAGACCGAAGGAAACTTAGAAACAGCAGGATTCTCAGGCAGGTTCTGCAGCTAGCAGGAGCGTCTACTTTCTGTGATTTCTAAGCCGGTGTAGAAATGATAATATCCTTGGAAAGTGTAAGTGACTGAATCTAAAAACATGTCCGTGTGTTATGAGTTTACGACTCTGAACAGGAGAGCGCTGCTGCAGCTCCGCCTGCCGGCCGCGTCGGAGGGTAATAAGCCAGACGTCAATAACTAACTTCCTGTTGTTGTTGTTGTTCTGCTGCTAACGTCCTGGAACGTCCTGATTTAAGATATCAAAACCCCAAAATGTGCTCTGCCAAACACGAAGAATGGGGAAAGGCCAGTGCTGGGGGCTCAGAAACACATAAAAACCATCTGTGTGTGTGTGTGTGTGTTACAGGAATGTGAGGAGGACCCCTGCTGTGAGTATCACACCTGTAAACTGAAGTCTGGAGCTCAGTGTGCCTACGGAGAGTGCTGCTCCAACTGTCAGGTAAACACAACCGCCCGACACGACCTTTGACCCAAAACACCGCCTCCACCTACAAAACCTACCTGACGGCTAAAAACGGCTGTGTCAGCGGCTCTCCGTCCACTCGGAGCTCAGCGCCGTCACGACAGGCTCGCTGTCGGTCGACGCCGTTTGTCGGTTTTCACCTGCAGGGATTCACTTTGCGTTGTGAATCCGCTGACTTTGCAGTGAAACGTCGACATTTTTAAAACTCAGTCAGTTAAACCGTCGCATTAAAGTGTCTCAGGGCGGGAAGTCGCGACGCAGTGTTGGTCCGTCTGAACTCCAGGTAACCTCTGCGTGTGTGTGTGTGTGTGTGTGTTTAGTACATGCCAGGTGGAACAGTGTGTCGCTCCAGTACAGATGAGTGCGATCTACCTGAGTACTGTAACGGCTCCTCGTCCCTCTGTCAGAGCGACGTCTTCGTCCAGGTGAGACGGGGCGCTACAGATTCACACCGTGTCATACAGACGTTCTCGCAGGAGGGCGCCATTAAACTCTTCTTTGTGTGTTTCAGAACGGGCAGCCCTGCAGGAACCAGCAGGCCTACTGTTACAACGGGAAGTGTCGGCACTACGACGGACAGTGTCAGGCCATCTTCGGATCCAGTAGGTTCTTCATGAGTCTGACTGATGAAGATGTCTGTTATTTACGATCGTAGAAAAGGTTTCAGTCGTGGTCGTCTGGACGCTGTTTTCAGAATCAAGACGTTTCGGCTCCCATCCGGAAGTCATTCTCAATTGTGAAAAAATGGTCTGAGAACTCAGAAATTTAAGCTACTCTGTGTTGCTTAAGCCCCGCCCTCAGGAAGGAGTCTACCTGAGTATCTGTTGATTAGCTAGTTTCACCTGAAACTGACCTAATAGTTTCCATGATGGCCCAGTAATCAGTAATCAGGCCTGTTGTTTTCTGGCTGCACCTCCCTCATCACTGTTAAGTACCTGATTAGCATGTGATCGGCTTGACCACGGTGTTAATACACTGTGGTAAACTTTGGGCAGGTTGAATCTCAGACCACCATTTCTGTTCAAAGAGGGGTTTTCTTTTTTCACAAAAATGGCTTCTTTGACTCCTCTTTCAAACCAACTCTTCTCTCTACTTAGACTCTTCACCTCGCTGTCTTCAAATGTGCGGTTTGTAGCTTTTAGATGCGAACGCATGGCGCTCTGCGATCCCGAGTTAGCGTGTCGTCTGTGCTGATGAAGTCTTTAGTGAAGTGGCTGTTTGGTCTCACCTGTGTACCGCTCTTTGCAGTTTTCCTCAGTTTTCTTTTGTGAAGAAAGAAAACCCTCTTTGAACAGAAATGGTAACAGAAATGAAACACTCCCGGACGAATGAGGGACGACGCCGCCTCTGTTATTTACTGTTTATAAGAAAAGCAGCTTGTCGTGGAAATGATCTAATAATGCACTCGGGACACTTCCCCCGTCAGTGCCCCCCGAACACTCCTGACGCCACGTAGTATAATCTGCTTACAGCACAAAGAACCTTAACTGTGACCGAGTCAGAGTCTTTCTGCTCACGTGGCCTAAACCACATACAGGACTTCTGATCTCCCCGTCAAGAGAAGCATCCCAAGTTAAAGGCAGGAGAAGTATAGGATGCTCACAGTAGTTACTAAGAACTGAAATGAACAGATGATAAACGAGACAAAGAAACGTCTTTTCTGTTGACATTTGATGATGTTTTTTTGCATCGCGATTGTGTTATTTTAACAGTTAATCCGTAGTATCAGCTGTTCAGAGACGTGTGTGTGTGCGGCGTCTCTCTCAGTATCACGACTGTTAAAGCACGTCTTCCTCTCTTTTCTTCCCCTCTCCTCCTCCTCCTCCTCCTCTTCCTCAGAGGCGAAGGCGGCTCCTGAAATCTGTTTTAAAGACGTCAACAGTAAAGGAGATCGCTTCGGTAACTGCGGTTACCACAACTACGGCTACAAGAAGTGTGAGAGCAGGTAACGCACGCACACGCACACACACACACACACAGCATCATTTGTGAGGTCACAAACTGCTGTTCAGTCCGAACGGCCGCATACGTATCCCAGAATGCATCTCGCTCCACCCTGCGGTGGAGGTGTTATCACTTTCATCCTGGGGCTGGACTGAGGTCAGTTTATTTGGACGTTTCCGGAGATGCGAGCGGTCGTTTCTCGATCACATGACGCCGACTGGGTGATGCTTCTCTCCGTCTCCATAGAAACGCTCAGTGCGGGAAGCTGCAGTGCTCTAACGTTCAGATGGTGACGGTGTTCGGCATCGAACCGTCGATCATCAGCACGCCGATCGCAGGAGCCAAATGTTACGGGGTCGACTTCATGTTGGGATCAGGCGTCCCGATCCAGGCATGGTGAACGAAGGGACCAAGTGTGGAGACAACAAGGTGAGGGGGGGGAGAGGAGGGAGGAGAGGAGAGGAGGGGAGGAGGAGGAGGAGAGGAGGAGGAGAGGAGAGGAGGAGAGGAGAGGAGGAGAGGAGAGGAGAGGAGAGGAGGGAGGAGGAGGAGGAGGAAGAGGAGGAGGAGGAGGAAGAGGAGAGAAGGGGGAGGAGGAAGAGGAGAGGAGGAGGGGAGGAAATGAGGAGAGGAGAGCAGAGGAGGAGGGAGGAGGAGGAGTAGATGTTGATGCTTGTTTCTTCCTCTGTGGTTTTCAGGTCTGTATGAACTTTGAGTGTCGCAGCGCTGACATCCTGAACTACGACTGTGACGTGGAGAAGAAATGTCACGGACACGGGGTGAGACACGTCCACCTGTCTGTCTGTCCACCTGTCTGTCTACCTGTCAGGTGTATCGGTTCATCACACACTAACCTGTCTGTCTGTCTGCCAGGTGTGTAACAGTAACAGGAACTGTCACTGTGACGACGGCTGGGCTGCACCTTTCTGTGAGGTCAAAGGTTACGGTGGCAGCGTGGACAGCGGACCCACGTGGAACGGTACCTTCACCTTTGCACCTGATTAATGCTAACGTATTAATGCTAACGTGTTAATGCTAACGTATTGTTCTACTTCCACTGTTCATGCACAACTTACTCCAGCTGCTCTCGACACTTCAGCTGATGCTTCCAGCTCAATATTTCTCTTCCGCTTCCACAACTTCAACTGAAACGTTCTTTTAACTTTTTCACTACTTCGGCTATTTTAAATGTTTCAGCTGCGGATTTTCACGAACACACGAACGTTTTCTTTTGTAGTTTCTGGAAAAGTACATTTGATTATTTTTCTGTTTTCTGTTTTTTAATTTGCTGTTGAAACGAACTCAACGCGTCCTCCATGTTTGCCCGTTTGCACTGATTCATCGCTGTTTTCCCTCTAATTATTTCCAGACTTTGCTGTATTTCTGATCGCTGTCAGCACTTCCTGCACGGGTGTTTCACAATAAAAGCGCTACATGAGGATTGTAGTTAATTCACGTTTTGGGTAACCCAGTCCAGCAGACATTAGTTGTAATACTGACTGTTAATATGAACATCGTCTGTCCGTCCCGCTCAGATAAGGACACGTCTCTCCGAGACGGCCTGCTGGTCTTCTTCTTCCTCGTTCTTCCTCTGCTCGCTCTGGGTGCGTTCGTTTTCCTGCGCAGGAACGAGCTGCTGCGACGACTCGGGCTGAGCCGCAGGAAGCGGTCGCAGGGATACCAGTGAGTCTGAATCTGCACACACACACACACACACATCTGTAACGCACACAGGAAGCTGTGAGGTGGAAGTAAAGCAGCTAAGAGTGAGAAAGGGCTCACCAGTTTAGTTTAATTTAGTTTATTAAACAAAATGTACAAAAAACATGAATCTTTATACAAGCAGAAGCTCATTTCACTGAGCAGGTCGGCACAGACACTAATACAGCTAATGCACTTAATACAAATACAAGTTCACGTATACAAGTACTAAACAGTCACAGACGCGGTTTCTTACGTCAGGGGAAACGCTATTAAAACATACATGTTTTCAAAGTTTCGGGGGGCTCGTGCTTCTGTTACCTGATGGCCTTAAATGAAAAGGCAGATTGACAGAGCGGCAGAGCGACACGCCCCAAAAGCTTTTCAGTGAAGGCGCAGCACTGTGAGTTGTTTTAAACACCAAACGAATATCTGAACGCAAAACTACATTCTCAGAGTTCAGCATGTTGCATTGATTGTCGCCAGCAGCATATGACAAACGGTTGTTCTCTATACATGTCAGAGTTTCAGAGGTTAAAGCACCGTCGGACCGACACGTCGCTACGCCTTCTGTCTGTATGACGCGTGCGCTGAGCAGTGGTGGAAAGTAACTAAGTACATTTACTGAAGTACTGCACAAAGTACAAAGCTGAGGTACTCGTACTGTACAGCTGAGAGCGGGGGACGACTCAGCTGTCATTTCTATTAATAAATCAGTTCAGACTGACAGACAGCAGCTCCGTCCTCTGCGCTGCGTTCAAGGGCGCTCTGACGACTAAGGCTGCCTGCAAGAAAGAAAATCTAAAAGCCCAGACTGAAATCGATCTAAGGTGGCTTTTGATTTGGAAAACAGACACCGAGAGCGGAGGGTAAACAGGATTTACAGTTAATGAGCTAAAACACGGAAAGCTGTCTGCTCCTTCAAAGACAAAGAGTCTCTGTTTCTGTTTCTCTGGTTTCTCCTCTTTGTGCGAGATTTAAAAACTGAAGCAACACTGGATTTGTACATTTTAATTGGAAGTGATACCTGTAATCACCTGCAGCCTGTAAAACGCCTTTACTGTTTATCCACCAATCTGTCTAAATCTACATTTCTGTAATCTAATATCTGGGGAATCCTGACGGCGTCGCCCCCCATTTCTACATAAACACTTACCCGGACTTTCTGTTTGGGCCGTCTGTCTGCAGGAGCGATAGTTTGTGAGTTAATGTGTAGCATGAAGAGTAGCAGCTAGCTAAGACGCTACTGACTTCATCTGGATGTAAACAGTCACGATATTCATCTTCTAACCTGGTGTCTCCGTCCTCTCTGATTTACCTGTGGCTCAAAATGAGCGCAGTCACGTCGGACTTTTGACTCCACTCACCGAGTCACTTCCTGTCTTCAGGGCTGACGGCGCAGCTTCGGCCAATCCCAGCAGAGGACCGCCTCCCAGAGCGCAGCCTCCGTCTGTTGCCCGGGGCAACGCCAACAACATCGTCAGAGACGGGGTGAGTTTACCGCCTCCTCACCGTCGGCTGAGTGTGTTTCCGACTAAACAGCTGAAACAAACGACATCGTTATTCTTCTCTGGAGCTTCCTCTGGCGATCATCTGTTTTATAGCATCATAACTTGTCTAAATGTGACGAAATCTGCCTCCAGATGAGTCCAAAATGCTACAAACCCGATTGTTTAGTTTTAGAAATGATCACTTTACCTGTCATTAATGACTTTTTATATTTATTAAAAATTGCTGCCGAGTTTTAAACGTGTTCCCTGCTCACCTTTTTGATGGAGCTGTAACTACATTTCGACAAGTTATGACCTCATCCAACGCAGATCCAACACATCGTCACTCGTTCAAATCAGTTAGTAACCTTTTTTTTTGTAAATCACCATAGCGACGCCCCCGTTAATTAGCAGCAGTAGGTAATTAGTTCCCTCGGCTTTTGATCGATTTGTCTTGTCTGCTGATGAGCCACGTAGACGGTAAAAACGGTGACGTAACAAACACTAATGTGTTAAACCTGCCTGTGACCCTGCTGATCAGGACGCCGCTGATGATGGCGATGATGTCACTGTGCTCCCGGTAAGCCTCGGGGTTAGATCGGGCTCAGTAGGTTCAGTGCGTTGCTATGACGACCACCCTTTCATCCTGTTCCCAACGAAGTTATTCAGTCAGTTCATCTGTAGTTTATCTTCTCTTAGTGTTTTATTTATATATTTAGTCTCATTAGTCGACAGGCGGGTCACTCGTACTATTAAATCATAGTCTAATTAGTTAACTGATGAGTGAAGTAATCAGTAGACTCTTTGGTTATTATGAACAGTATATTAGGTGGTTAATGAATTCACCGATCAATAAATGACTCTATTAATCTACAGAACAGTTAATAGATAACTGCCTATCAGTCTTAATCAACATTCATTGAATTGACTCATCAGGCAATTAAGTGGCTGCCCAGTAAACCAATTCACTGTTTAGTTGATTAGCTGATTTAGTCGACTGGTGATTGATTAACACAATAGTAAATTAGGTAACAGGCAGGTGTGTGTGTGTGTGTGTGTGTTACTGACAGAACTAATTTAAATGAATGAGTCCTAACATCCTCTACTCTCTCTCCATGTGAAGCACCACGCTCAGCTACTGCCACCGCATGAGGTAAAATACTCTTTACTACTCACACTGCAACACTGCTGCTGCAATCTGCAATACTGCTGCTGCAACACTGCTGCTGCAATCTGTAACACTGCTGCTGCAACACTGCTGCTGCAACACTACTGCTGCAATACTGCTGCTGCAACACTGCTGCTGCAATACTGCTGCTGCAATCTGCAATACTGCTGCTGCAACACTGCTGCTGCAGTCTGCAACACTGCTGCTGCTGCAATCTGCAACACTGCTGCTGCAACACTGCTGCTGCTGCAATCTGTAATACTGCTGCTGCAATCTGTAATACTGCTGCTGCAACACTGCTGCTGCTGCAATCTGTAATACTGCTGCTGCAACACTGCTGCTGCTGCAATCTGCAACACTGCTGCTGCTGCAATCTGCAATACTGCTGCTGCAACACTGCTGCTGCAATCTGCAACACTGCTGCTGCTGCAATCTGCAATACTGCTGCTGCAATCTGTAATACTGCTGCTGCAACACTGCTGCTGCTGCAACTGCTGCTGCAACACCGTTGCTGCAATCTGCAACACTGCTGCTGCAATCTGCAACACTGCTGCTGCAACACTGCTGCTGCTGCCGCAATCTGCAATACTGCTGCTGCCGCAATCTGTAATACCTGCTGCAACACTGCGCTGCTGCAATGCTGCTGCAATCTGCAACACTGCTGCAATCTGCAATACTGCTGCTGCAATCTGTAATGCTGCTGCTGCAATCTGTAATACTGCTGCTGCAACACTGCTGCTGCAATCTGCAATACTGCTGCTGCAGTCTGTAATACTGCTGCTGCAGTCTGTAATACTGCTGCTGCAACACTGCTGCTGCTGCAATCTGCAACACTGCTGCTGCTGCAATCTGTAATACTGCTGCTGCAACACTGCTGCTGCTGCAATCTGCAACACTGCTGCTGCAACACTGCTGCTGCAATCTGCAACACTGCTGCTGCAACACTGCTGCTGCTGCAATCTGCAATACTGCTGCTGCAATCTGTAATACTGCTGCTGCAACACTGCTGCTGCTGCAATCTGCAACACTGCTGCAATCTGCAATACTGCTGCTGCAATCTGTAATACTGCTGCTGCAACACTGCTGCTGCAATACTGCTGCTGCTGCAACACTGCTGCTGCATCTGCAATACTGCTGCTGCAGTCTGTAATGCTGCTGCTGCAGTCTGTAATACTGCTGCAACACTGCTGCTGCTGCAATCTGCAACACTGCTGCTGCTGCAATCTGTAATACTGCTGCTGCAATCTGCAATACTGCTGCTGCAATCTGTAATACTGCTGCTGCAACACTGCTGCTGCAATCTGTAATACTGCTGCTGCAACACTGCTGCTGCTGCAATCTGCAACACTGCTGCTGCTGCAATCTGCAATACTGCTGCCGCAACACTGCTGCGCAATCTGCAATGCTGCTGCAACACTGCTGCTGCAACGCGATCTGCAATACCGCTGCTGCAATCTGTAATACTGCTGCTGCAACACTGCTGCTGCTGCAATCTGCAACACTGCTGCTGCAACACTGCTGCTGCAATCTGCAACACTGCTGCTGCAACACTGCTGCTGCGCAATCTGCAATGCTGCTGCAATCTGTAATACTGCTGCTGCAACAACGCTGCTGCTGCTGCTGCTGCAACGCTGCAACACTGCTGCTGCGCAATCTGCAATACTGCTGCTGCAATCTGTAATACTGCTGCTGCGATCTGCAATACTGCTGCAACAACGCTGCTGCAACACTGCTGCTGCCGCAATCTGCAATACTGCTGCTGCAGTCTGTAATGCTGCTGCTGCGGTCTGTAATACCGCTGCTGCTGCAACACTGCTGCTGCTGCTGCGATCTGCAACACTGCTGCTGCTGCGGTCTGTAATACTGCTGCTGCAACACGCTGCTGCTGCTGCAATCTGCAACACGCTGCTGCTGCAACGCTGCTGCTGCAATCTGCAACACCGCTGCTGCTGCAACACTGCTGCCGCTGCAATCTGCAATACGCTGCTGCAATCTGTAATACTGCTGCAATACTGCTGCTGCAACACTGCTGCTGCTGCAATCTGCAACACTGCTGCAATCTGCAATACTGCTGCTGCAATCTGTAATACTGCTGCTGCAATCTGTAATACTGCTGCTGCAACACTGCTGCTGCAATCTGCAATACTGCTGCTGCAGTCTGTAATACTGCTGCTGCAGTCTGTAATACTGCTGCTGCAACACTGCTGCTGCTGCAATCTGCAACACTGCTGCTGCTGCAATCTGTAATACTGCTGCTGCAACACTGCTGCTGCAATCTGCAACACTGCTGCTGCAACACTGCTGCTGCAATCTGCAATACTGCTGCTGCAACACTGCTGCTGCTGCTGCAACACTGCTGCTGCTGCAATCTGCAATACTGCTGCTGCAATCTGTAATACTGCTGCTGCAACACTGCTGCTGCTGCAATCTGCAACACTGCTGCTGCGCAATCTGCAATACTGCTGCTGCAATCTGCAACACTGCTGCTGCAATCTGTAATACTGCTATTCTGTCTGTTTGTCTGAAGGTTTTTAAAACATTCACTTACTCAGTGGTGGAAGAAGTACTACAAAACTACAGTGTAGAAATACTCTGTACTGTTACACGTTTGCATAAGCAAAAGTATTAGCATCAAAATATATTATGGTGCTAAAAGTAAAAGCGGTGAAGGTGGAGCTCATTTTAATGACTTTATATTCTGTAGTATAATAATAAATCATAATTTCTTTCTGATTATATTTCGCATTATTAATCTGGATCTGCAAAGTAACTAAAGTTAGATTTAAATTCAATATAATAAAGAGACTTTTGTCTTTCTCACCGTGGCGTTGAAACAGCACTGCGTCACCATCATGCAGGGAGATAACATTTACAGAAAATATAACTGAACAGTTACAACAAATTTAAACTAATCAGAAATGTGTGCGTTTCCTCTGTGTGTGTGTGTGTGTGTGTGTGTGTGTGATCAGGTGGTGGAGACCAGCAGGACAGCTTCCTCCTACGCTCTGAGGCCTCCTCCTCCTCCTCTGTATGAACAATAACTCAACTGTATATTTCACTGTTCAGCTTCAGCAACACACAGTAGAAAGTGTCTCAACGCGAGGTCCTCTTACTAGCTTTTTCCAGAGATTTCAACTGTCTTGTTCAGGTGTGATGTGATGACACCTGAGCTATCTCCATGACAACTGAGCAAACTCCATCCCCTGATGAAGACTCTGTGATGTGGTTTAAAGTCCCAGAAAAAGCTAGAAAGTGGACCTTGAGTAAAGATTGTTTTTACAAGCTATTTCCAAAGTCAAGAATGAACTGTCATGCTCAAAGTCAAAGTAGTTAAGTTTCATAGAGTTGAAGCTGACTCTACGCTAACTGGACCTAGAAGCTAACTCTAAGCTAACTGGACCTAGAAAGTAACAGGACCTAGAAAGTAACTCTAAGCTAACTGGACCTAGAAAGTAACTCCAAGCTAATTGGTCCTAGAAAGTAACTCCAAGCTAACTGGACCTAGAAGCTAACTCTACGCTAACAAGACCTAGAAAGTAACAGGACCTAGAAAGTAACTCTAAGCTAACTGGACCTAGAAAGTAACTCTAAGCTAACTGGACCTAGAAGCTAACTGGACCTAGAAAGTAACAGGACCTAGAAAGTAACTCCAAGCTACCTGGACCTAGAAAGTAACTCTAAGCTAATTGGTCCTAGAAAGTAACTCCAAGCTAACTGGACCTAGAAGCTAACTCTACGCTAACTGGACCTAGAAGCTAACTGGACCTAGAAAGTAACTGGACCTAGAAAGTAACTCCAAGCTACCTGGACCTAGAAAGTAACTCTAAGCTAATTGGTCCTAGAAAGTAACTCCAAGCTAACTGGACCTAGAAAGTAACTCTAAGCTAACTGGACATAGAAGCTGACTCTACGCGAACTGGACCTAGAAAGTAACTCCAAACTAACTGGACCTAGAAAGTAACTCTAAGCTAACTGGACATAGAAGCTGACTCTACGCTAACTGGACCTAGAAGCTAACTGGACCTAGAAAGTAACTCTAAGCTAACTGGACCTAGAAAGTAACTCTAAGCTAATTGGTCCTAGAAAGTAACTCCAAACTAACTGGACCTAGAAGCTAACTCTAAGCTAACTGGACCTAGAAAGTATCTCTAAGCTAACTGGACATAGAAGCTAACTCTACGCGAACTGGACCTAGAAAGTAACTCCAAACTAACTGGACCTAGAAGCTAACTCTAAGCTAACTGGACCTAGAAAGTAACTCTAAGCTAACTGGACATAGAAAGTAACTCTAAGCTAACTGGACCTAGAAGCTAACTCTAAGCTAACTGGACCTAGAAAGTAACAGGACCTAGAAAGTAACTCTACGCTAACTGGACCTAGAAGCTAACTCTAAGCTAACTGGACCTAGAAAGTAACTCTACGCTAACTGGACCTAGAAGCTAACTGGACCTAGAAAGTAACAGGACCTAGAAAGTAACTCTAAGATAACTGGACCTAGAAGCTAACTCTAAGCTAACTGGACATAGAAGCTAACTGGACCTAGAAGCTGACTCTACGCTAACTGGACATAGAAAGTAACTCTACGCTAACTGGACCTAGAAAGTAACTCTACGCTAACTGGACCTAGAAGCTAACTGGACCTAGAAGCTAACTGGACCTAGAAAGTAACTCTAAGCTAACTGGACCTAGAAAGTAACTCCAAGCTACCTGGACCTAGAAAGTAACTCTAAGCTAATTGGTCCTAGAAAGTAACTCCAAGCTAACTGGACCTAGAAGCTAACTCTACGCTAACAAGACCTAGAAAGTAACAGGACCTAGAAAGTAACTCTAAGCTAACTGGACCTAGAAAGTAACTCTAAGCTAATTGGTCCTAGAAAGTAACTCCAAGCTAACTGGACCTAGAAAGTAATTCTAAGCTAACTGGACCTAGAAAGTAACTCTACGCTAACTGGACCTAGAAGCTAACTGGACCTAGAAAGTAACTCTAAGCTAACTGGACCTAGAAAGTAACTCTAAGCTAACTGGACCTAGAAGCTAACTCTAAGCTAACTGGACCTAGAAAGTAACTCTAAGCTAACTGGACATAGAAGCTAACTCTCGCTAACTGGACCTAGAAGCTAACTGGACCTAGAAAGTAACTCCAAACTAACTGGACCTAGAAGCTAACTCTAAGCTAACTGGACCTAGAAAGTAACTCTACGCTAACTGGACCTAGAAGCTAACTGGACCTAGAAAGTAACTCTAAGCTAACTGGACCTAGAAAGTAACTCCAAGCTAATTGGTCCTAGAAAGTAACTCCAAGCTAACTGGACCTAGAAGCTAACTCTACGCTAACTGGACCTAGAAAGTAACTCTAAGCTAACTGGACCTAGAAGCTAACTCTACGCGAACTGGACCTAGAAAGTAACTCCAAACTAACTGGACCTAGAAGCTAACTCTAAGCTAACTGGACCTAGAAAGTAACTCTACGCTAACTGGACCTAGAAGCTAACTGGACCTAGAAAGTAACTCTAAGCTAACTGGACCTAGAAAGTAACTCTACGCTAACTGGACCTAGAAGCTAACTGGACCTAGAAAGTAACTCTAAGCTAACTGGACCTAGAAAGTAACTCTAAGCTAATTGGTCCTAGAAAGTAACTCCAAACTAACTGGACCTAGAAGCTAACTCTACGCTAACTGGACCTAGAAAGTAACTCTACGCTAACTGGACCTAGAAGCTAACTGGACCTAGAAAGTAACTCTAAGCTAACTGGACCTAGAAAGTAACTCTAAGCTAATTGGTCCTAGAGAGTAACTCCAAACTAACTGGACCTAGAAAGTAACTCTAAGCTAACTGGACATAGAAGCTAACTCTACGCTAACTGGACCTAGAAGCTAACTGGACCTAGAAAGTAACTCTAAGCTAACTGGACCTAGAAAGTAACTCTAAGCTAATTGGTCCTAGAAAGTAACTCCAAACTAACTGGACCTAGAAAGTAACTCTAAGCTAACTGGACATAGAAGCTAACTCTCGCTAACTGGACCTAAGTAACTCTAAGCTAACTGGACCTAGAAGCTAACTCTAAGCTAACTGGACCTGAAAGTAACTCTCGCTAACTGGACCTAGAAGCTAACTGGACCTGAAAGTAACTCTAAGCTAACTGGACCTAGAAAGTAACTCTAAGCTAATTGGTCCTAGAAAGTAACTCCAAACTAACTGGACCTAGAAGCTAACTCTACGCTAACTGGACCTAGAAAGTAACTCTACGCTAACTGGACCTAGAAAGTATCTCTAAGCAAACTGGACCTAGAAGCTAACTCTAAAGCAGGGGGAAACTGTTAGCTCCATCAGAAGAGACAATATCCACCATCCAACAGCACCCAGTCTGATTTACACGTTGTTGTATATTGAACAGGTGTATAAATAGAAATGTAAAAAGGAAACATTGTGGTTCTAGCAGCAGTTAAAGTTGTTGACTTTTCTTTTTTATTCCTCTCTCAGGAAACCGAAACCTCCTGCTGCATCACAGCCTCTGGTGCCTCAAAGACCCGCCCCCGGTCCACCTGTTTAACCAATCAGGGGGCCCTGCCCACCACACCTGGATGACACGCCTCCTCCTTCTTTTTCCTCTTCAACTTCAGTCCCCACCCACTCAGCGCTGGTTACCTAGCAACAGCCAGGAAACGATTGTGGAGCCAAAATGGAAGGGGCTGGACTATGAACTGGACCGCTCCACTAGGAAACTGGACCCAGTCAGACTGGACTGGGAATTTACCAGAACAAACAGGAACACACCGGGACTGAACTGAAGCAGCTACTGTTCTCTACAGTCTTTCTTTCTTTCAAGTGCAGTCTGGAGACAAAACTGAGCTCCATCAGGTGACACATTGTCTGCTCTGTCGCCAAACCAGCCAATCATATCTCCAGAACAGTTACGTGTGACATCAACAAGCCATATACCAGATAAACTTGTCATTACCCAACCAAAAATGTATTCATCACCATCAACATTTTGTATCCCTGCTTCAAAAAGCTGTTTTAATTCACTCGACCCACGTTACTTATAATTTCATGTTAGTTATTTAGCATCCTGGCTGGCTAACTAACGTTTGCTAGCTAACAGACATTACAAGGTCATAGCTAATGCTAGTTAGCTGCAGTGTACTACTGCTAGCATTGCAAAATATCCACTATATAGTTAGCTAGCCAGTTTGTTAACTAATGTTAATGATAGCTGAGTTAAATACGTGTATGAGCTAATGCTAATTGGCCTTACCAGTTAAAACAGTTGACCTTGTCACTGCTAAGTTACTACCCAATCGAATAATTATTAATCATCATCAACATTTTGTACTCTAAAAAGAAGTGGTTACTAATAAGCCATTTAGAACTGGCTAGCTAACTAACTTTTGCTAGCTAACAACTCTAGCAGGCTTACAAGGTTATGACTAATTGCTACTTAGCACCAGTGTGTCCCACATTTCATACTACTGCTAGCATTATAAAATATTCACTATTTATTTAGCTAGCCAGTTTGGTAACTAATGTTTAATAGCTACCAGGGCTAGCAAGCTTACATGTTGATGAGCTAATGCTACTAGACTTGTCACCAGTAAAATTGTGTCGCTTCCCAGTCACCCCCCAATCAAACATTTATTTATTCTCATCGATATCGACCTCTAATGTATTGATTTAATTCACCCCCGACCTCAGTTACCTATGTTAATAATAATAGGAATGACAGCTATAGGAATAATAATGTCAGTATCAGTAACAGAGCCAATAACAACAACTGTAGCAGCAGTTGTGGTGCAGGAACACGGGGGCAGCAGGTGGCCCACAACCACAGATCCAGACTCTGCAGGAACACGGGGGCAGCAGGTGGCCCACAACCACAGATCCAGACTCTGCAGCTCTGGAGGTAGAAACACCTGCTGAAAGCGACAGAAGGAGAGAGGAGAGAGACGAGAAAAAAGTATAAAGTATTTACTATATAGTTAGCCAGCCAGCTTGCTAACAAATGTTTGCTAGCTAAGAGCAAATTTAAAAGGTCATGTTATCTACAGTGTGTCCGTCATGCTAGTCCAGTACTATAAAGTATTAACTATATATTACTATCACTATTTTGGCAGTTAATCTACAAGAAATGAATGTAATTTTCGTGACATAAAGGTCAGTTGATCATTCATTAAGTCCCACACCTCTTAGTGGCTGCCATGTTACCACGTACAGTTTACAGTTTAAACAATGGGTCCTTGATTTCAGACAGAAGTAGACGAAAGCAGCTTCTCTTTTTTAACCGATGACCATCGATTTTGCTTCAGCTGTCTAGCAACCAGCTAGCTAGCTAATTAATATTAACTCCACGGCTGAGTCCGAAATTACTCCCTATGTACTACACTGTGCACTGTGCACTATGTTTAAAAGTAGCGTCCATGGCGTGTACATTACTGTGTGCTAACAGTCCCACAATGCATTGTGCTGCATTTTATAGATGAGAGAAGCACTGTTGTGCGATTCTTCTCCGGCAGTGTTGACGCAAAATGATGATGATCAGTAAGTGTCCTAAATCTGAATTTACTGCTCACTACTGAGTAAACTATCATGTATAAAACGTATTATATAGGGAGCAGCGAATGAGCGAACGAGGGAGGGGTTTCTGACGCACGTCTGGCTGAATTTTAATGTTTCCAATTTATGGGTTGAAACTGAGAACCCCGCAAAAGGGGTTTTAAATATTGTGGCTAATATGGCTAAATGCGTGATATCCTGCTAACTCTGGAGAGGTTTAGCTAACGATCAGTTGCACGTACTGAGAAGTGCTTCACTCTGATTGGCTGGTTTGAAGACACAGAGGTCACTGGAGGCGGGGCTCGCACTTGTTTCTTACCGTCTTTCCTTCCGTCTCCGAATGAAAGCACTGGTGCCGTCTGATTGCACTTCCCCTCTGCTCAGCACTGTCATAGGAATGTAACGCACCCCTGCTGCTGTGCGCGGGTGCGCTTGGTCCCCGCCGCCCGGTGCTCTCTCTCCAGAATTGTAAAATCACAGTATGCAACACCGTGTGAGCGCAGAGCTCCTCCGGGTTTTAGTTCCCCTCCTCTGGATCTGCGTGGTACGTCGATGTTTGTGACTGTGCTGGCTGTCGTTTCTGCAGGGAAGGTCCGATCACCTCATCTCCCCCGAAACACTTCAACACTGTTAAATCTGTGATGTTCAGTGTCTCCCGTGGAAAACTGGCTAGACGTTCACAAGATGACGTCCTGATATTTCCAGCAGTCCCTCTGCTTCTTTGGGGGTTGTTAAGAAGCCTTCTGGGAAATGTAGGCAATCACTAAAAGTAGGGCCACTTTTTCCTGTTTGGGCATTTTAGTGTGGACAAAAGGCCTGAAAACGCCAGCGTGGACGAGGGTTGTTTTCAGCATTTTCAAATTCAGCCGGCTCAGTGCGGACAAGTGCTGAGGGAAGGTTAGCTCAACAGAAATGTAAATTACAACATTCATGTTCTACTGAACATCACAGATTGAAGATATGGAACAAGTGTTGAAGTGTCCGTTAAGTTCTCAGCTCACCACTGGAACGCCTGCTTTAAGTCCTGAAAGCGTCCAGACTTCCTGTCGTCTTTCACTCCAGCGTCACCTGAATGTGAGAAACTAAACGAAACATAATCAGACTCTGGGGAGCGAGTCTGATTTAAATACATTCAGGACGTTTTAGTTTCTCTTTTGTTGTCCCTGCCCCTCCCCCAGTCTCACAGGTTTCATTCAAACCAGGGATTTTTACATCACCAGTAAATCAAATGTTTCTGTTTCTGTCTCACTGGCTTCATCTGCTGTTAACTGACTGTTAGCAGCGTTAGCCAGTTAGCTGCACGCTGCAGTTAATGAACCTGGACGCACTGTGTGAGGCGAACATCACGTTAATATTTTTATCTGCTTCGGTATATCTTTAATTTGCCGTCTTTAGTGTTTTTTTGCTGTGAACACGAGGAATCGACTGAGGATTAAAATAGGTAACTCATAGGGCTACTTTCGTGCCATTTGATCGTTTTAATGCCAAAAAAATTGAAGAGTAATCAGTGTTTCTACGCAGAGAGCAAAGCGTTCAGACGGAGGTTATTTAGAGACGTGAGAGCAGCCGGAGCTCACGGGAGCATCAAGTTACAGTCACTAAACTTCTGCTGCTGCTGACTTTAAAGGGCGAATAACTCTGGTGATATTCCACGTTTTTCTTAAAATCAACGAACCTCGCGTTCAGACTCAAACCAGCAGTGAACGTCTCTGCTAACAGGTAACAGGTGTGTGTGTGTGTGTGTGTGTGCGTATCACAGCCGCCATCGTCGTCCAGAAACTGTTAAAACACATCAGCGAGCCGCTCTGCTGCGCTGGCTGACATGTTCCTTCATCACCACGAACACACACACTGTAGTTTATTCTGACTCACACACACACACCGTCCTGCTGCCCCAAACACTCACTGCACGTGGATTCATCCGCCGCTGGAAATAGTCCCCCCGACAGATGCACCGTTTCCTCCTGTCTCGAGAATAAACTGGTTTGTCCTTAAACCTGCAGTATTCCCCGCTCACTGCAGGCTTTTTGAAGTGAGAGACGAACTACTAGTGTTGATGGTTTGAGTGTGAACATGAGATGTGTTTTAAAAAACCAAACATATAAACTAACGCCAGGCCGATCCTTTAAACGCGAGATTCTGCTCCAAATGCGTCATCGGTATCCAGCCAGCTGGATGGATATGGATGGCGGTTTGTATGATGACAGATTCCTCCTTACCTAAGGGGCCGCAAGGCTTACAGTGTTACTTCAAGCCTACCGGTCACTAACTTAAGTAACGTCTTAAAAAGTGTGTAGGCAGCCTGAGAGGTAAAACTCAGGGCAGGAAAGCTGTGTATACCGTATGTGTGAGCTGGACCACAGCAGGTGAAGTGGGACGGCGTGATTGGTCGACAGGTGTTGCCCGATCTCCCTGTAAACACTGACATCACCGTGGCAACGCAGAGACTCTCGTCACCTTTTTCTATCACGATGATTGATTTTATATAGGAATTTGTTTTCTCCATTTTGCAAGTGTAAACCTGTTATCTGTGGTAATGCAAACTCCTTCGGCTGAGTTTTTGTTTCATTATTAAATATCGCTGTGTCACGTGGAAACCTTGTAAGGCTGATTGATTATTGTGTTGCTGATGAAAATCTGTCGACCGGAGAAAACGAGGATGCTCCGCTCTGGACATTTAGTTCCTGTCGTGTTGTACATGCACAGGTTGATGTATGAATAGGTGTATACGTGGTGTGTATCTCCGGGTACAGGATGTATTTCTGTCTCCTGAAGGGTTAAACCTGCAGTCAGACATCAGCAGTCAGCTGCTGCTTCACTCTCACGTTCACGCTGAAAAATGGGACGCTGCTTGTTTCTGATAAAGTTAGTTTTAGGACAAACAAGGAACTTGAAAATGATCGTCCATAAAGCAAAAATCAGCTCCATCTTTCTAAGCTACAACATTAAAATGCTGCTTATGGGTTAATGCATCAGTAATAATAATCAAATGACATAATATATAACATTCTAACTGAGCGGGAACTTTCCACATAATAAATACTTTTGATATTTACATTTATATTCTTTGCTTTAAGTTAAGTAAACATTTTGAATTTGACTTATAATGGAGTATTTTTATAGTTGGTATCACTACTTTTACAAAAAGTAAGGCTCTGAATACTTAATCCACGACAGCAGTAGCTGCATTCTCTAGAATTTCTTTATCTGTAAATCTGTATGATTTATAAAGTGTTAAAGTATTTTGTTTAATTTTTGTTAATCTTTTCGCAGTATATTAAGATTGTTGTTCTATTTTAATTCAGTTTTTTTTTTAAATAAATGTTTTTAAGTTTAATACAAAACAAAGTCATACTATTTATATTAACAGGACATTATATTAAAAAAGTTATTACGTTAATATATTGGGATAACTATTTTTTACTTTGTTTCTATTTTTTAATAATTTTACAGATTTATTTATTTATTTTCCCCCATATTGTGTATTTAACCATTACATGAAATATAGTTTATTTTTAAATATCATATAAAATATTCAGTAAACCCTAAATTGAATTATATTTATTATTTTATTTTTTTTTATTTTATTTGCGATGAAAAAGAAAATAATCGTGCGCCGTGACGCCATCGTGCGTCGTGACGTCGGTGCCGCGCACGTCATTTCCACGCAGGCCTCGCTTCCATGCTCCGCGCCCCGAGCTGTCATCATTTCACCGGGAGAGGCGAAGGGCATCGGGGATACCGGCCGAGAGGGGAGCCGCTGAAACTCGCTTCTTGAGGTCAGTAACCGGGACTTAACGACTTTCACGATGTCTGAGTGCCAACAGGGAGGATATGTGACCTGCTCTCTCACGCGGAGACACGTCCTGGTTTCGGTTTAGAGAAAAATAAAATCCGTCTTGAGGAATTTGAGAAAGACAAAACCCTGTTAGCCGCGTGCTAGCTAACGCACAGTCCGTTCAGGGAAACCAGCGTGCTAGGGCGTCTGCCACAATACTCGCTGAAACTGTCGGTGTTGGTGAAGGTGATGGCTCACTTTAATAGAAGAAGAAAAATGCCGATGTTAACCTTTGAGTTAGCTTCCTAACACCCGTTTAAGTTAACTCAATTAGCACCCATTTAGCCGCTAGCCAAACGTGCTAATGGCAAACGAACAGAGTAGAAAGTAGAAGCTAGCCGGCTAATTACGTAACCTAACACGTTAGCTCGCAAGCTAATCAGTAGCAACCAGCAGTCTTTGGCCTCCAGGCTGTAGGTTTTGTCAGTTTCACGTAAAACATTCAGAGGAGATAATTTTACAATGTTTCGGTAAAGCGGACAGCGATTTTCGGGAACTCATGACTCGCGAAAGGACAAAGTGACCGACAGTTGGCGCAGCCAATGGTAAAGCTTCGGAGTCCCATCGCAGGGCGGGGATTTCTCTCAGTCAGCCAATCAAGAGGCCTGGTGGGCAGGTGGGGGGCGAGGGAAGGAGAATGGAGGCAGGCAGGGAGCGGAGACCCAGCAAGGTCAAAACAGACGGAGCAGCTCCAGCTGGGGGACCACACGAGGACAGAGCACAGGCCTGTCACGCCGGAAATAACCAAAGTGACATTTTTGTTGTTGGGATTCAAATCTTCTGAAGGCTTTTCCGAGCCTGCCTCTGACTGATTTTCACGCTGCAGTGGTTGTGGGCTACAGACCTGGAGCTACAGCCGGCAGCGCGGTCAGGAGTACCCTTTGGCAGGTTCCCACACTGAAGGAAACACCGGTAACCCTCTCTGTGACCTCACCTGTGTGTTTGCCTGATTGACAGGTGTCTCAACATATCACACAAGCTAACAAGGTGCGCGCTTGTCCCTCTCTGCTCCACCTGGGCTCTGCAGCCTTTGCCCAAATCCACAAATCCACGATTGTTGGGACAAAGAAGGTTATAAGTAATAGGTAAACAGGATTCCAGTAGGACTGCGTGTCGCTTGAACGTTTTTGATATTGGTGCCAAATCAATACTTTTTAGAATATAAACTTTTTATTTATTTATTATTTAATAAAATATTCCACATGGCTCAGTGCACCGGTGTTTTTATTTAAACACACACTGTTTATTTGTCTGACTGTGTGGAAATCGGATGTTTTCGTATCATTACAGATGAACGAAGGCATTAAATCGTGAGTCTTGCAGGTAAATGAGCGGCTCTGCAGGTGAGCTGCACTGTAACCGGGTGGGGGCTGAATAATATTTCTCACAGTCCTAGGTAAGGCGTGTTGAAGAGTCGTCAGTAAGGATTATATAGATGGAAGGAAAAGCATAAACCACAGGCACCTGACACATTAAAATGCAGAAGCCGCCCCCCTGCACACTGGAGGAAAGCTTTTGTGGGGGTAGCCATCACATGCATGCTAATTTGTCACTGTCTCTGCACTCGATGCATCCTGCATTACTTTCCTTCAGTTTGCACGTTGACGCCCCTCTGCCCTTTCCTTCTGTAACATTTGACACCTTTGCTTTTAGCCTTTTGTCGCAGGGCGTTCACGCCGTAAACTCCTCTGGTGTCAACACTTGTTTCTGTGCGTTGACGAAGTGAAGACCTACGGCTCGAGATGACGGCACGTTTGTCTCTTCAGCTAAAACATTCTGAACTGGAGTTTGTTTAGAGACGTCGCATCCAGTTTCCTGTTCGGGGGTTGCGGTGTTTTGAAACGTGAACACACAAACTCTCTCTCTCTCTCTCTCTCTAACACAGTGTCTCTCTCCCTCCCTCCCTCTCTCAGTGGGCAAACGGACCAGTGGACAGTGGACGCTTCATTCATCCCTCTGTGTTGTGGGACTGAACCCTGGTGGAGTTTTTTAACCCCGTCGTCGTTCTGAGGTTGAGGACGTCTGACCCGTCGGACTGACCACCACCACCACTGTGTGTGTGTGTGACACTTTTAAGGACTGCTGATGCATCGTTTAAGGACTTGTGCGGCGCGGTTGCGTCCGCTCACCGCCTCGCAGGCGGCTCAGACTGTCGGCCAGCAGCGGCCAATCACAGTCGCCTCCGCGGGTGGCACAAGGACGTTTCAGCCAATCAGGTGCTACTCGGCACCTGTGGCCTCTGAGCCGTTCCTGAACGGGACGAGCTCCAACTACGTGGAGGAGATGTACTACGCCTGGCTGGAGAACCCCAAGAGTGTTCACAAGGTAAGGAGCGGTGGAGCCCCCTGCTGGTGTACAGGAGATCTTTACAGGGCACTAAAACATAAAGCCACCTCAAACATTAACGTAAAACATTAAGTATGATAATCAAACATTAGCTAATAGTTCTGTAAAACAGTCAGTAATCGGATTACTCCCCAGTTCGAAGGATTCACCCTGCATTAGATAGATGCCAGAACTCAGGATTCCCAACAACCTTCTTGGAAAAATTGTCATCCTTTCTTTTCAAATAACTTTTTTTAAATTATTATTATTAAAACATTTTGTATTGGATTCAACTTAACGGAGTCAGGTGATGCAAACATGCACAAGAGACAACATGTAATACAAACACACAAGAAAGCAAAAGCAGTGTAATAAATGTGCACATTGTATTGTTGTGAGGGTCAGCACGGTGTAAATGACGTCATCTGCCCAAGTCTGTGAGGGTCGATGTAAAACGTATGACTGCGGGCGCACACCGATGACACGTGTGTGAATGCACAGACGGGCCGGTCTGTCTGTTTTTTAAAATACATCAGGACCTTTTTTTTAATTGTATGAAAATACCTCTCTAGCTCCTTTTTCAATACATGAAAGCCAGAAAGCCTAGAGCAGTGGACTTATTTATAACGGGGGAGACATTTCCTCACAGCACGCTGTCCGGCACGCACGTTTTCCCCGTGCACAGCAGTCAGAAATAATCAGAGCAGTGATGAAAAGATTTGTCAAAGAAAAAACGCTGATACACGTCCGTCCTCAGACTGATGACGACGAAGTAAAATTAGACTGAGGTGAAAACTACTAGCTAGCTATCCCACACCTGAACGCCTCATCGGCAGGTAAAACTGTCAAGTGTGCCAAGTAAGTTCACGATACGTTGTGAGACAAAACACCGTTTAGCCTGCAAAGATGTTGAGTGAGTAAGAGAAACTTAATTACATTTGCTTTCATCCTGCTTCTCAGAATCAAAGATGACAAAGAAATCGTCTTTGAAGGAAAAACATCAAGAAGTGCCTGCGTGAAGGCGACGTACTGTACGGCTGGTGGGAGGTAGCGCCCCCCTAAGGGACTGAACGAAAGCTGATGGTGTTTATGTGATCTGCCTACAGGGACTCCCACACATTTTAACTGAGTTGTAAAGGACAACCGGGCTAATTATAGCTGCTTGAAGCTCAGTCGCATGACGGAGCCGTTTTACTGTCCGAGCTGAAGACAGAGTCTGCAGCAAAGACGAGTCGCTTCTTAAAACACAAACCCCCAATATTCACCTTTAAACCAGGTGTTAGTTATCAGGGATGGGATTAACTTTCCAACCTGAAAACATATCCCACGTGAATCCCACGTATTTTGGGTGTGGGGGTGTGTGCTCCCTGAGTAAAATGGAGAGGATTTAAGGTCATCTATAGACTGAAGTGCCTAGTGGTTAGTTCCTACAGGAATAATTATGAATTAATTGAATTGTCCTAATCAAACTCTATGTATTTGTGCTCACTGTAGAAGAAAACCACCGTTTCCAGAGTCCTAAAGGTACCGGAGGAGTTCTCTCTGTCATCCTTTGGTTACTGATATTTCTGTTAAAGGCCCAAAACTGATACCTTCATACCTATGCAGAGCTACTCCAAAACATGCAAGTTGTTTGCATCGAGTTTCTGAATCTAGTATCTTAATTGAATTTAACAAAATCAAAGATCTGGATGATCCTCACCATCACTATGTTCAGAGAAAATGCTCAGACTGGCAGCTGGAGTTTGGTCCAGAGATTAACAACACCTGCAGAGTATAAAATAGTAATAATAGATTATCATCATTATTCATCTGGACTATTAGGTGTGACACAATCCATTTAATGTTTGCATATTGTGCATCTATAATCATTTAATTCTTCTGTTTTCTGCCACAGTTGTGAGTAAAAATTAAGTGTTTAATATTAAGTCTAATTGTGGAGGTGAACACACACACACACAGTAAATCCAATGGCCGACGTTTGTGTCATGTTACGTGTCACAGTTATGTAAAGATCGGACAGCGTGACCTTGCTGTTATCGAGTTAGCAAACTAGCTGGAAGCTACACAGCAGGACTGAACACGCGCCCTTATAGACACGTACTGTGCGGCATAGTAATGACATTGTTTAATCCTGGAAATTGGGGGATTGTACTTTTAATTTAGTGTCTAACCTGTAAGAATCTAAAAAATGAGAATTTGCCATATTATTATTATTTTTTTAAAGTTGATCGAGGGCAGCAAATGAGTCACCTAAAAAGCATTTTAAGCCTTTTCTATGCCAGCACTGCGTTCTGGGTTGAGGGTGGAAATAGATGAGGATTGTCTTGATTTAGTTTATACGCCGATAACGTTTGGATAGAGGGAGTGGCGACCATTTGGTCAACTCTTGTTTAGTTTGATCAAGTCACTTGCCGAAATTTTGTTTGAAGATATGTTTGAAATCTTTAGTTAGAGAGATGTGTAAAACGGTCGGTCACAATTCTTAGTGGGATGCCGGTGTATTTGAATTTCGATGGGTCCACATTAATTGTGAATAGTTCGCTCTTTGTGCAGATTCAATTTATACCCAGAAAACTTCCCGAAGTGATCTACTAGGTTAATAACTGCCGATAAAGAAGTGGTTGTATTTGATACGTACAGGAGAAGGTCATCTGCATACAGCAATACTTTTATGTTGCATCACAGATAGGACACACATCTTTTTAAGGTAAAAACAAACAAACAATCTTAAATATAAGGTAATCATAAGGTCCCCCTGCATTAATTAAAGATTAATAAATAAATAAAAAATAGAAACATTGTGAGTCTGTTCTTAATTACATGATAATTCTTGTATTTTTTTAAATCGGGCTCTATTTTTCACTTCTCTACCATGATGTCAAATGGTACCGACAACAAATTCATCAATTTGCATCAGTGTGTGTATATATATATTTTACCCCTTACTTAGGAAATACAGGAATGATCCTTTTAACAAAAATAAAAGTCCAACTGGCATTGGGCTTTTCAAGTCACTCGTGAGGATATTCAGGATTATCCCGATAATGGAAATTAACCCTGATCAACTTAAGTGTTTATTATCCTGATTCGCATTCAAATCTTATATCATTCCATCCCTACGTGAAACAGTCGAAATATCAGGAAGTAAGTCAACCTCGAGTTTCGAATATATTAAACAAAGTTAGACTTGAAGTTAGAACAGAGTAAATCAAAGTCAGTTGTTCTCATAATGTTTAAAGACAGGAAAGAATTGTCCTTTTTATATATGTTTTAATCACCAGCTTGAGATAAAAGTCAGAACATTGTCAGTATGTTGACTCATTTTCTCGGGTTTGGATGATGAAGGTACCTCTGGATCTTTTATTAAATAAACCTGAGATGTAAAAACTCATCTTCAAGATTCAGAGGTTCCACATCCAGGGTTTATCTTGATCAGCGTCTCAGTTGTCCTGATTGGTTTTCTTTAGTCTTGGCCAAGATGTGAACAGATCAACGGTGTTGTCAAGCTCATAAGATCGTGTGTGATTTCTGATGTTGGGGTCAAAAATGAAGGACCGGGGTTCTTTAGCATCCATATCTTTTTTTCTTGTTCAAAGAGCAGCTTTACTTTGCTGTAGATGCTGAACTGCATTTCAGCGTACTGGTACTTACTGTGCACAATGACAATGAACCCTTTAAACTTAACGCTCAGTTTTAGCTTGAACACGCCCCCTTCACAAAGTCATTTAGGCATTCAAACAGACTGTTTTGTTTACATTGTTGTCTACGAGGCACACTTGATTACTTGACAATTTTACAATAGTCCATTTAAAGAATAGAATAATTTTAAAGAGTCTAAATTTTGAATAAATTTTCTGAAACAAATGCTGTCCAAATATGCTTGAGTGATAAGAGTTTTCCCCAGTAAACATGAACGCAGCAGTTTAGAGCTGCAATGGAGTCAAACAGGTTTAATATGTGTTTCAGTTTGCACACTGGAGCTGCTGGAAAAGCCTTCATTTGGATTATGTGCTGGCTTGACATGGTTTAGAGGCCTAATACAATACAACTGGTACAAACCCAATAGTCTAATACAACAACATTTGCTGTTGGTTAAAAAAAAAAAAAAAAGACATAAAATATGAAACATTAAGCAGAACTTTTACCAAAAGATAAAAGTTTGGGGTGGTTTTTTTTTTTTTCAGTGACTGAATTAAATGAGCGGAAAGCCTGAGAGGTTTGGTTTCATTAGCAGTTCTAACAGTCAGAGTTAACTTAGAAAGAAAGGGGAAATTTTTTTTTTTAAAGTTGTTTTTAAACTCAAGCTGTTGGTTTTATGTCGTAGGAAGGACTGGCTTCGCTACCCAAAAAGGATCGGTTTCATTAAGAGCCGGCACGACTACGAGCCAGACGTAATGAGCAGTTTTTTGTATTTTATTAACCAAAATATGTGACTCCTTATGTCTCCGCTGAGAGATGGTTTCTGCGTCCTGGAAAGTCTCAGAGTTTTATTACTGAGTTATTGAAAGGTTCAGCGTTTGTCCTTTTGGCATGTTGGAATGAAGCCTGTCTGCTGCTGTAATAAACAGTGTTATGGGTTGGAATGAAAGCAATCTGACTCGTCCCACAGTTTCATTTTCAATTTTAACCAGAACAAAGTGAAGGCAGTTTCCCAGCAAACTGAGGCTGGAAGAGCTGCCAACAGATATTTCTGCAAATATTACCGGCACTGGAAGAATTACTCCTTACTGTACCTTTTTTTTTTTTTTTTAATAACTGGTTTTCGTGCTAATCATAGCACTGAGACAGCCCTAGGCAAGGTAGTCAATGACATCAGGATCCATCTGGATGCCAAAAACTTTGAGTGTTGGTTCTACTTTATCAGAGTGCTGATCACAATATTCTTTTAAATAGACTGAGGATTCACATTGGACTGTTTTTAACGGTCTTATCTGTCTGGCAGAGAGTTTTTTTGTTGCTATTGATGATAACTTCTCCAAAATAACCTGTGGGGTTCCCAAGGGTCGATTTTAGGGCCACTTCTTTTTAATCTCTGTATGTTACCCCTCGGAGATGTCATCAGGAGCATCTCTTTCTACCGTTATGCCGATGACGCACAACTTTATGTGGCCGTGTCTCCTGATGACACGGGATCAATCGATTCCCTTTTTTTTTTTTTTTAAATGTATTTTTAGATATTAATGTATGGACGTCACAACACTGAAGCTTTAGTCGTAGGTCAGAAAGCGACCGAGAGAGAGAAACTGATCGCAAAATTAAAATTTGTTGGACTTACCCCAAGTCGCCAAGCAAAAAAAAATCTTGGTGTGTGCTTTGACTCAGACCTGAACTTTAAAGCTCACGTGGGGTTTGTCGCCAAATCGACCTTTTTATCAACTTAAAAATATCACGAAAGTGCGACCTTTTCTCTGAGTGACGAGATGCAGGTTTTTATATCGAGCTGGCTGAAATACTGTAATGCTCTCCTGTCTGGTCTTAAAGCTTAAAACCTCCCTCTTCGGCCTGGCTTTTGATAAAGAATTAATGTATTTATGTTGTAAAAACATTTTTTTAATGGTTTTTTATTGTTGTTTTTATCCCTCTTATCCATTTTATTTTGTTTATTTTGTTGCCTTTTTAAATATTTTATCCACTTTTCAGTCTAGCTTTTATTTATTATTATTATAGCTTTTAATCTGTTTCTTATTGGCATCATTTTTATCTTTTGTTCTGTCTTTTAATCTATTTTATTTCTCTCCGTTTCGGTCTACACTGCTGCCTTATTATCGTGTTGTCAGTCATATGTGAAGCACTTTGAACTGCGTTAACCTGCATGAAAGGTGCTATACAAATATAGTTCGATACAAATATCCAGTATTATAATAATAAATATATTCATAGATACATACGTATTAGTGAACAAACAATGTTAAAATTATTTAAAAATAAATAAATGAACTCAAGGATTATAACTTCCCCTCTGTGTGGAGTTTCAGCGTGGGCTCAGGCAGCTCCACAGTTTGTTTTAGCGTTCGTCTTAGCGACTTTTCGGACCCTCTAAGGCGCTATATATCTAAAAAGTGACTAGGGACTAATTTAGCGACCTATTCAGACCATCAGGGAAAAGTTTTAGAAATATACTGTAATTGATTCCCTGCATGCTGCTCAGAGTAATCGCAGTCGTCGGCTCCTCTGCCTTTAATGCGATTTGAATGAGATGCAAACGCCCCTTAAAATGACAGTATCGTTTATCGCAATTATTACTGAAGCAACATGTCGTCCAACAAAAGTAGTAATCGTGACATCCGCGGTGATTCGGCGGGCATCGTTTGCTCCAAGGTTGCGGCTCAGTTTAATTTTGCTCCGTGACCCGTTGGACCATAAATCCGCCGGCTTTTTGAATCATCATCTGTGCGTCTTCAGATTGTGGCGCCGCTGTGAGTTTTATATCGAGGCTCCGGTTCTTTCGTTATCCTCAAAACCTCCTCCTGAAACAACATCAGCGGGCCGCGTGTCCTCCATACAAGTCTTCTATCTTATCGGTGGCGGCCTTTTTACGAGCTGACGATGAGAGCGGTGCAAAGTCTGCAGTCGGGCGGGGCTGTCCAGGTGACGTTGCTCCGCTGCCTCACTTGGGTTTGCAGCAGCAGCTGAGTCCTCAGATTTGTTGTGGTTGTTACACAGCTGCTTTATAAAGTCACAACTGTCCCGTCTTTGTGGGTAATTTTACCGTCTGTGGTGTAGAACCCAAAATACTTCCACACTCGGGTAATCTGATCAGCACGCCGTCGCTCGCTAGTGTCCTCCTCCGTTTGATTTAACATCTCAGTTTACCGTTAGGTCAACGGGGCTGCAATAGGTATAGTGAATTTTATTAGCGCCCTCTGCTGGACCACAAGGCAAACTACTTCAAGCGCTTTAAAGTTTAAAGTTTGAACTGGAGCAGGTCGTTACACTTAAAATGTTGAATCTTTCCCACGTTCAAACGGAAGTTCGAGTGAAAGGCGACAGCCCTGTTGGAGATGTGTTTGCTTATAGAACTGGGTGATAAATGAGACCAGATTAAATCATCAAAATAAACCAATGTTTAGTCTTTTAGACAGATGGACGTGTGGAAAACCACTCATTTAAAGCAGAACTTCTTCCTGGTTCCACTTGCAGTATTGACCTGCTACGTGTCCTGAAGTTTTGTGGCGTTTTAGACATAAATGTTGTCACGGTCTCGCCAGATTTTATTCTGGATTTACACGATGCTATAGCTTCCAGAAAGGCATGTTGTACTGAACTGCAGCAAGGGAGTGAAATGCGGAGTGTGTTTGGAAATGTCTTTGGGGTGAGAGCTGAGTTGATACTGGTTTTTGAGACGTTTTGAACAAGTCTGCGGTGGTTCAGCTCATTCTGGACTCATGAGTCACAGAGCGGAAACCTGACGCTGCAACAGGCCGCAGGGAGATCCGCTGTCTTTTTAAGTAGAGCATAAATACTGTTTCTGTGGGGAAGTAGGTCAGTGCTGGTCAGCTCTCAGCCAGCTACTGAGGGTTTCCTTTCCCGGTACCGTCCCCCGGGTTAAGCCCCCTCTGGTTTTTAGGCTTTCAGAGGCCTAAAACCAGCACTCAGTTGGGCGGTGGCCCTTTAGGCAGCGGTACACTAGAGGAGAACTAGTTCACACGACGTGTTGTTCGATCATGTCTGAAGGCAAAAGTGTTTCTCAGACGGGGCCGTGCTGAAAAGCCCGCTGTTATCTTCAAGCCTGCTGCAGGAAACCTCGGCGTCCTGTTTGACGGCAGTTTATGTTTTGAGCAACTTATCACTGAGCTCGTCCAGTCGTGTTTCTGTCACCTCAGAAACAAAGATCCGATCTATTTTAAATCTTAGTGACGCAGAAACTGTTGCTCGTGCTTTTATCTCCTCACGCCTCGATCACTGTAACGGCCCGTTCACTCATCTTAATCTAAAAACTCTGACAGACTGCAGACTGTTCAGGACTCAGCTGCTCGGCTGTAAACCAGGACCCAGAGCTGCGACCACGTCACACCTGGTTCAGCCTCTTTACATCGGCTCCCTGTTGGTTTCAGGACTGATTTTAAGATATCGTTGATGACTTTTAAGGCTCTTCATGGCTCCAGACTGTATCTTAGACCTTGTAGTCCCTTATGAACCTTCACCTTCTGTCTGGTCCTGAGTCCAGGATGAAAACTAAGGGGGACAGAGCTTTGGCCATCAGGGCCCCGAGGCTCTGGATCAACCTGCCCGAAGACATCAGGCTGTCTGAGTCAGAGTCTTCGTTTAAGTCTCGTCTCAAAACACATTTTTATCAGAAAGCAGATCCTGATTTTACCTGAACTGGCTGCTTATTTTACTGCTTTTCTGCATTTTATTTTTCTTGTTGTGAAGCACTTTGTACTTTGTTTTGATAAGTGCTCTATAAATAAAGTTTTATTATTATTATTATTATTATAGAGACGCCATGAATCGTACAGAAGTCGACCTCAGCTGTGGAAAAGAAAGGGGGGGGGAAAGCTCACATCAGCTGTCGCTGATTAACGTTAATTCGGTGAGAAACCGACTGAACTGAAAGCAAACTTGTCCGTCCAAAGATCATCTGCGAGGGAAGAAGCTCCGCTCTGAGCGTTTCCGTAGCTCCAACAGAGTGAGACGTCTTCAGCTGATCTCGCGTTCTCCCAGTTAAACTTTCATATCAGATCAATGATCTGAGCCGATCATCTTCACAGTTTTTGAATCGGGACCTTCAGTAACTGCAGCTGTTATTTCAATGTGTCAGAGTCATATTTCATCAGCATTTCATATCTTCTGCTGCTTTGTATATAAACGTTTTTCACGCTGAGCGTCGCTGGCACAAACATTTACTTGCGGTTGAATTTAATTCTATCGGATTTCATTTTCAGCTTGTAGTTTTGCAGATACTTTTAATATTAAAGGCCTCTGATCGGGGGCCAGAAGGACTTGATCCATCTATCTTCATCGTGTATATTATCTCAAAATACCTTGAAGATGGCATCGCGTAGATTTGAGGCCGTTTTGCCCAGTAGGACACGCAGGCCGCTCTTCTTCTACCATTTTAATTAAACATCTTCTCATTTTGTCTCTCTCTTACCCCCCCCCAATCCTTCCTTCCTACTCTTTCTCTTCCTTTTCTCACCTCTTCTTCTTTTCCTCCGCCTGTCCTCGTCCTCCTCCTGTCCTCGTCCAGTCGTGGGATGTGTTTTTCAGGAATGCTAACGCCGGAGCTCCTCCCGGTGCTGCCTACCAGTCTCCTCTGAGCCTGTCTGCAGCTCCTCAGCTCTCCTCTCTGGTCGGAGCTCAGCCCAACGTGGAGAAGCTGGTGGAGGATCACCTGGCCGTCCAGTCCCTCATCAGGGCCTACCAGGTACACGTACACACACACACACACTGCTCATAACGATCTGCAGGATCTAAGGTCAGAAATTCGGGGCCTCCCTGATGTCACATGTCGCAAAGGTCAGTTCACCCAAATCACACAAAGACAAGCATTTGTCACGTCCCTCTAGTGCTGTTCAACGTGTGACACTGCGTTTAACGTTTGTCCGAGTTGTGTCTCATTTTTTAAATGATCTTAATCAGCTCCGTCAGCTGTGAGTCGCTGCAGCAGCTCCGTCAGCTGACCGTGTTGATGAGGCGTCCAATCAGCCGGACTACAGTAACGACCAGTGTCCCTGCCTCTGCCTCTCCAGGGACGACGTTTTGGTTTCATTTGTCCAGGTTTTGATATACTGGCTAGACTTTGCAATTTTGGGTGAACTGGCCTTTTTAAAGGGGGCACACCGGTGGCTCTTTGACTGCACGCCATGTAGAGCGGTGGTTCCCAGCGTGGAAGGAGTCGCAGGAGGTCGGAGGGTCAGCTTTGTTTACGGGCGACACGAGACAAAGCGGCTGGGAACCACTGACGCTCCAGTACTGAGCTTTTAGTTTGCACAGTTTTTAAATTTGAATAAAATGTATTTAAATTTAACCCGCTTTAACTAGAATTTAGTTATTGAAAAATCGATTCACAAGAACTGATGTTTTTATTTTGACCTCCATATATCGCGACCACTGTGTTATCCATGGCTGTATAACCTGATAATTACCTTTTCCCCAGAGCCTCGTGTAACAGAGAGCCGACGGATACTTTCATTCATGAAACCGTTTTGAAATATTATTTATTATTTGATGAGGTGGGATCTTCAAGTGATCGTTAAATCAAATGATTATTATTATTAGAAGATGAGAAACCCTAATGGCTGACGTAGTTAGTGGAGGTCTTCACTGGTCCGTACTCGAACCCCACGTTTTTAGTTTTTTAAGAAACCTGGTCTGAAAGGAACCTGAGCTAATGAGACGGACAACAACAACAACAACGCAGCAGTCTCAGCTTGGATTAAAGTGATTTCATCAAAAACCGACTTCTCAAAGTGCGAGAAGCAGAAGGTGTAACTGCAGAAGCGTACGTGGCGGCTCGGGTTAGCGACACCGCTGATCATTTCCATGTCGCTAACTGCTGTCGCAGCGCGGAGCGAAGCTTCAGGCTTCGGATCAGATCACGTGACTCCACTGACGAATCAAATCTAACGAAGGAGCGAGTTTCTTGTGCTGGTTAGTACCACGTTAATCCGCTTTTCGTCCTCGTCAGCCTCCTGATGCTTGAGTCTGTCAGATGTTTAACGGCAGTGACTTTCAGAAATACCTGTTCTTTTTATATATATATATATATATATATATATATATATATATATATATATATATATATATATATATATATATATATATATATATATATATATATATATATATATATATATATATATATATATATATATATATATATATATATATATATACATACACACACTCTAGCTCTAAATATAAACGCGTACGGTTACTAGTGGATTACCACAGCAGACTGATACCTCAACTCTGCTTACATCTCGTCCCCAAAAGTCTTCATACGTCACCGTGCGGCGCCATTTTTACAGAAGGTAACGTGAGTTCGGGGATGCTGTGGCGCTAGAAGCCGAGTCAGTGGCCCATCGTGACTCGGTGAATTTTAGAATAACATAGAAGAAGAAACTGTACTTAATGAGGTCAGTATCGGGGCTGCCAGATGCGTCGTCGATACAAGCCAAGCGGCAATACCAGCACGGCAGTGTAGCGGTCGGACCCCGTCCGGAGGGTAATTAGACCCGGTCCAAAAGACCAACACAACAGGACCCACCTGGACCCGATTAGACTGGAGTCCTGGGTCAGCTCTGTAACGTGGACCTGTGAAGGCCTCCAGTAATCAGGCGTGCCCGTCAGTGCCGTTGGTGTTGTGATAACCAGGTGCGTGTGTGTGTGTGTGTGTGTGTTTAGGTGATGGGGCATCACAACACCCAGTTGGATCCTCTGGGAATCAGCTGTGTGAATTTTGATGATGCTCCGGTCACCGGCTTCCAGGACGTCGGTGAGAACGCCAGAGCTAAACCAACAAACTGCTTCCAGCTTGTGTTAATGCTGCTCTTCCCTCCCACCCTCCCTCTCTTCTCTCCTTCCTCCCGCTGTTGTCCGACCTCTTCCTTCTTTCCTCTGTCCTCTGTTTTTCTGTCAAATCCTGTTTCGATGTTGATCTTTTTGCCCTTTTTTCTTTTTTCGGCGTTCCTCCTTTTTCTGTATCTTTCCTTTCTTTTACTTTTTATAAATCTTCCACTCCATCCTGCTTCTCATCCACTCCTCGTCCTCCCACCTCTCTCTCTTTGGGCCATTTCGTTGAATCTTGTTTCCTCCTCGTCTTCACCCTCTCCTCCTCCATCTTGTTCCATCCTGTCCTCTTCCTCCTCCTCCTCCTCCTCCTCCTCCTCCTCCTGTCCTGGGTGGGCTCTGTGCTGTTGTCACTCCCTGTAGATCCGCGGGCACCATGTGGCCCAGTTGGACCCCCTCGGCATCATGGACGCCGATCTGGACTCGTGTGTCCCCACTGACATTATCACCTCCTCCGACAAGCTGGGTGAGGAGCTAAACCCTTAGAAAACAACCCGAAGGTCTTTGCCCCTGTCTTCTCCTGGTCTGCCTCGCAGTCTGGCCGTTTCTGAAATGTGCCGATAGTCGGGGCAAGTTTGTCTTCTTCCTTGCGCTGGGAATGTTTCTGTAGCCTTGCCTTGAACCGAAACCTTGTTGTACATTGGAAGAATTTCTTGAACCTTCCCGTGTGCAACAAATGTTTCTGAAACTTTGTCCTGAACTGGAAACTTCTCGAACGTTCGTGTTTTTTTACGGCGAATGTTCCAGAAACTCGTACCTAAACCTGAAACTTTCTTCGTCGCTCAAATCTTCCTGCAGCGATGTTTCTGAAGCTTTAATCTAACTAATGTTTCGTTCATTATTTCTGAAACCTTCTTGTATACAACCAAAGTCTCAAGAACATCTAAACCTGTATTAGACACCTTCTTGTGTACTTTAAAATGAACTTTCTTGTATACATCGAATGTTTCTGAAACTCACTGGTTCTGATACTTTAAACCTGGACCCGTCCTCTAACAACAATGTGAAATAGTTCCCTTAAAGGATTTTAAGCTTTCCCAAATCGTCCTCAGAACCTGGGTCACGTTGTTTCAAAGGTTTGTGAGAGAGATTTGAATTGGATTCAGTTTGCATGCAGAAATAGATTTGGCCCTCAGCTGTTGCTCACCTGGTTGTAAAGGACCAACTGTGACACGTGGGCCAGAATAAAAACATTTTTAAAATGTGCTAAAAACGCTGAGACAAAACAAGATGTTTATATTAGTTCATTCTTGACGAAACGACCTCACCTTTAAGATCCGTTTGTTAGCTGTTTTGGAGCTTTCACTCGTATTACGCGATCTTCATCATGAGCACTTTACCTGCTTCTTGTCCATGTTTCCTTTAAAGGTTGAGAAGTTCACGCTTGACCTTTTTTTTTTTTTTTAAAACAGCATTTGAGAATTTCACAATAAGGTTCATTTGGTGAGTGAGTAGTGAACGAGCCATCATGAACAAGAAGTACTCGGTAAAAAAAAAAAACGGAAATATGAGCATCTAATACTCGAAGACAGCGGGGGAAACTCCCTCCGCTGAGGAATGTCATGTGCTGTGATCGTAAGCTCCAGAAGAGCTCCCAAATAGAGCTTGAGTTGAGATTGTTTGTTCAACCGAGACATTTAGAGTTTCTGAGATGATTTCAGATCCATTTGTCTGTCCTGCAAAGATAATACTGTCGGCAGTATTTGGATCCGTTGTTGTTGAGCTGTTAGCTTCGTGCTAACCCTGTTGGTTATGCATCAGTAACTAGCTGCTCTGGAATCTGGAGCATCTTTGATCTGATGGCAGAAACCTGCTGCGGTAGTTAGACATGTTTTTCAGCTGCAAATATGTTTTTAAGATGTGCTCTTTGTCGTTTGGCTTCTGCGTTGACACGTCAGCTCTCAGCTGCGGCCTCGTTAGCTTGTTGTGTTCGTAACCTCTGGTTGGCGTGCAGCGATCCAAAGCTCTAAAACCAGAATAACTGAATGAAACAATAGTTAACGTGTATTTGGAGTTTACAGATTTTCTGGACAATGACAGAAGGAAACTCTTAATGTTTTAATATATTTATGTTTGTCTTACTGGACTGGACAACTCTCTTGCCCTACATCAAATTTTTAGGTCTTAAATCATGGTCTGTCTCTTACTTAGAGCTCTCTTGGCTCGTATCGCCACTAACCGCTAATTAGCTTTAGCGCTGCCTAACTGGACTGCTTTTAAATCCTGATTCGGCGCCTCAAACTACCACGTGACTCATTCAACCTACGTCACAGTGATTTAATAGTACTCAGACTAAACTAAAAGTGTTGCAGGGACAGATTGTGAAACATATGTTTGAGGTAGTGTACGTAGTATTTAAAGTTTGTATTTAAGTATTGAAACAGAGGACGTCGGTGCTGAGTTCTGCGTGCAGCTCAGGAATTAGTCCCGTCCCTGCTGAAGTGAAGGTGACCGGTGCAGAATGGCTTCCTGTTTGGGGAAAACCCTCCAGTGTGGGTTGGTTGTGGTGTGGCTTCTGTTTTGAGGACTTTGTAACCTCAGCATGGTGTTAACTGCACATCTCTTTCTCCACCACTGCACTCTAAAATCACACCATTTCTAAACCAAACCTCTGGACCTCTTCTGTAAACGAACGAATAAAAAGGTGGTGGAGACGCTGAGATGCCGGGGCCGTTGTTGTGCTCTGTTTTAGCTGTAAACGGTTGTGGGAGTGGTGTAAAATGGGCGTGGATGTCGGGTTTAAGCGGGTTGTAGGTCACTAATGATGTCCGGGTGTGTCTCCTTTTGCTGCCCCCTGCTGGCGACCCTTCCAGACCTGACTGTGTTCAAGGAGAGGCTGAGATTCCTAACGGTAGGAGGTATGAGAAACGACGCTGGAGTGTCACTGCAGTAGTGTGCATGTAACGTCTGCAGGACGCCAGAAACGGGTCCCGCTGTCTGCTGGACCAGTCCTCGTCAGTCCAGCAGACAGCAGGACCCGTTTCTGTCGTCCTGGAGTTCCTGTAGAGGTCGCTGCGCTAGAGGGAGGGACTTAAAAAAAAGAGAGATATTTCATTTGGTTCACTGTCTTTGTTTCTACAGGAGTTGATGAATGTTTGGGCACCAACATTGGGGACTTTGGGGACCCACAGTCACCACTGCTAAACTAGTGTTTTATAATATTAAAACCTAGTCTAAACGTAAAAATGAATATAAATAATACACTACACGGACTAGGATTTATCTGTTATTTAAACAAATATGTTGCTACAAATGTTAGTTGGGCATACATGACTTAAAACATTTTTATTTTTATTTTTACTTGGACAAAGAAACTGTAACACGGATCAGTCACTTTATATCGTCTATCGCTGCCTTTGGGTACGTCCCTAAGTTGATGCCATGCTGGGAAATTGAAATGTCACCGCAGCAGGAGTACAAGAACAGATGCACAGATAAGTATGTTTTAAAAAAAAGAAAGTATCGCGTACATTATAAAGATCTTTTATTTAACCAGGAAAGCCTCATTGAGATTAAAGAGTCTCCCAGCCGAGTTATAGACATACAGACAACAACGTTACACTGAGGACACACAAATAATCAATAACAGTCGTATAACAAAACAACGGAAATGGCAGAGGTGTCTAAAATCATAAAAAATACCTGGGTGCAATGCAATAACTTAATGAGACAAACGCATCATGACTCACCGATGACTAAAATACAATAATACCCCCAAAACATCAGCAGCCGCACGAGGCGCCGCCCAGTTTCTGACACTGCGTTTTTAAAATGTTTGTATTTTTACAAATACAGCATGAAAACCTAAAATAAAAAGGTAGCGAGTACAATACGCACCAACAGAAACGGTCACAAATAAAGTGAGGAGACGAGGGCGAGCGTTCACATCAGGGTCCTGGTTATGTTTTGCACACGGACGGTTATTCGCCCCCCTTTATGTCGCACTTGTGTGCTTTGGAAAATAGTTTTGGTGCAGTTTTTTCCCCCAAGAAGAGCAGCTGCTCCGCTGTTGTTGTTGTTGTTGTTTACGGTCTTGGTCACGAGATCAGAGACTTCCTGTGTGGTGGGGACAGCTGATATTAGCAGGCTCACTGTTCTTTACTCCTGTGGAAACATTGTGCGCTTATCTGGTGATTGGGGGTGTATCAGACATTGAACCAGAGTGAAATATCTCTTTAAGACCTCATTACACAGGAAACACTGAGGAAACTCAGAGACACATTTGATTAAAAAAATATGCAGCTACATGTACAAACAGAAGGATCTTTCCCTGCAGGGTTGCGTATGAAGCAGTGCTGCCTCTGACCTCTGACCTCTAAAAGTCTCCTGTGTGTTCTGGTCAGTGTAGTTAGCGTTGTTAGCTTCTAGCTGCTGCTGCTAGCACCCTGCTCTGTCCAGTAAACGGTAGAACAAGTTTGTAGAGATCTCTGATAGATGAGTTATCTCTCAGAAAGTGCACATGGAGCCTACAAGGTTTTTAACTGTGGCCACAAAGTGATTAAAGTACAGGCTCGGTCCAGGTACGCCTAACGTTTTCTAGACCCGCAGGCGACAAAACAGGTAATTCAGTGTTTCCCCTGAATAACTCTTATTAATACAAGGAAATCTTAAATCTCTATTAGATTCTGTTCGCTATTACAAGACTATAAACATTTTAAAAACACGAGTAACTTTCAGGCAGCCATGTTTTTAAATGTCCTTATGAACTACAGGCTTCCAGGTTCCTCAGTGTGAACACAGTGTGGACGAGAGCCCACACAGGCTCGAGGCGTCTCTTCTTATCAGGAGAAACACTTCGTTTTCCAATTTTAACGAAGGTAAGAAAGAACAGAGCTTTCAAATTCTAACATCCAATCAGTTTTTTTTACAATAATTTATCAACAAATATCATCGTAACACTAATATCTGGTGGTACCTCCTGATTCTCCGTCCTTTTTTGAAAGTTTCACCTAAAGCAAACAAACTTTATTCATTAAGCAAAACACAAAGTTACAAATTGCTTTATGAAGAAGGGGGGGAAAAAATTAAACACCTTTTTTTAAAAGAAAGGACGAAGAAGACGATATACTGTATGTAATACGAGGAGGGGAAACAACAAAATATAGAGTTATAAACTAAAGAATAAGCCAGAAATCACAAGTTGGTGTGACAGAGCTCGACTGGAGGATAATACAGCGGGAAGAGAAACAGAATGAGCTGTTATTACAGTTTCAGCAGCTCTTCGCTAACTTTAAATCCCATTTTAGTCAGTTTGTGGCCACTGGCTGAACATTTTCTCAAAGTGATGAACTTGCCTCACGTGTCCTTTTTTTATCCTGAAAATGTTTCAGTGCTTTTGTTTATTTAAAAAAACCTTTTTAGTGGTAAATAAAAGAGAAAATGTTTAGAGTTTTTTTTTTTCCTGGGTAAAAAAACTAGCTTAAATAAAACAAATGAAAACATCACTTAGAGAAAATGTCGAGCCTGTGTTATTTAGCGGTGTTAGCCTGTACGATGTTTCTGGTGGTGCGAGGCTGGAGCCCTTTCTTCCTTCTCTCACCTCCTCTACTCACCTTTCAGCTCTTCCTCTCTCTGTTTTCAGCTTTGCTCCCATGTTTGGGGGCTTCGCTGCAGTTTTAGCCTTTAGCCGTCTGCCTCGGTGTGTGTTGTGAGGACAGGAGGCGGCGGCGGCAGAGCTAGCGCCGCTGTAGTCGCGACGTGGGGTAAGGCACTGTGCTGCAGCGCGTCCGATGAAAGGTTGGTTTAATTAAACTACGTAGAATCGTCAAATGTGCATTACCTTTTCAGAGGTGTGAGTCCGTCCTCGTGTCCTTTCAGTATGTGAAAATGCAGTGAGTAAAGTGCGGCGTGCTTCGGGGTCGGCCGCAAACAGAGCGGTAAAGATGAGAAACCTGCTGCTCGTGGAAACGCCTCGGCGCCTGCGACGTGTTGTTAGCAGAGAAGAAGAAGTGTCCGCCCGGTTTATTTTTCCTCACTGCCTTCCACCTCTTAAGAGGAGGAGGAGGAGGAGGTGAGGAAGGTAAATGAGAGGCTGAGCGGTGACCCGTCTGCCTGCTGTCTTCAGTGAGACTCTGCTTCTTGATTGGCCAGCTCGGCTGTCGAGTCGCGTGATTGGTTTGTGACTGCGGCGTTTCCTCCCTCTGCTCTGCTCAGCTCATCAGAGCTAACCCGTGTCAGCTCTCTGATTGGCTGAATCAGCTGTCAGTCTGCCCAGCTCAGCCCTCTGAGTGGCCGGCTGAGCGCTCTCTGCTCACGGAGTGGAACGGAAACGTTCAAGGTGGTGGTCGTTGGATTTAAAGACACTGCGGATCATTTCTGATCAGACTGATCACATCGTTCCACTTTCTCTCTCCGTCTTTCCTCTCTCTGTTTTCAGCTTTGCTCCCATGTTTGGGGGCTTCGCTGCAGTTTTAGCCTTTAGCCGCCTGCCTCGGTGTGTGTTGTGAGGACAGGAGGCGGCGGCGGCAGAGCTAGCGCCCGCTGTAGTCGCGACGTGGGGTAAGGCACTGTGCTGCAGCGTCCGATGAAAGGTTGGTTTAATTAAACCACGTAGAATCGCCAAATGTGCATTACCTTTTCAGAGGTGTGAGTCCGTCCTCGTGTCCTTTCAGTATGTGAAAATGCAGTGAGTAAAGTGCGGCGTGCTTCGGGTCGGCCGCAAACAGAGCGGTAAAGATGAGAAACCTGCTGCTCGTGGAACGCCTCGGCGCCTGCGACGTGTTGTTAGCAGAGAAGAAGAAGTGTCCGCCGGTTTATTTTTCCTCACTGCCTTCCACCTCTTAAGAGGAGGAGGAGGAGGAGGTGAGGAAGGTAAATGAGAGGCTGAGCGGTGACCCGTCTGCCTGCTGTCTTCAGTGAGACTCTGCTTCTTGATTGGCCAGCTCGGCTGTCGAGTCGCGTGATTGGTTTGTGACTGCGGCGTTTCCTCCCTCTGCTCTGCTCAGCTCATCAGAGCTAACCCGTGTCAGCTCTCTGATTGGCTGAATCAGCTGTCAGTCTGCCCAGCTCAGCCCTCTGAGTGGCCGGCTGAGCGCTCTCTGCTCACGGAGTGGAACGGGAAACGTTCAAGGTGGTGGTCGTTGGATTTAAAGACACTGCGGGATCATTTCTGATCAGACTGATCACATCGTTCCACTTTCTCTCTCCGTCTTTCCTCTCTCCTTCATAACGCATCCTCCCCTAACTGTCCCATAATCAGTTTGAAGTTGCAGAATAACCTTTTAACCCCCCAACATGTCGCTCATGTTCCCGCTCAGTCATCGCTGCTGTCATGAACGCATCGCTGCTCTCTCTGTGGCGAAGTGGAGCTTTTTTATTTATTTTTTAAACTTCTGTTTTTAAAGCCTCCCAGTCTCCTTCCTCCTCTCGGCTTGTCGACGCTTCACCCTCCGTCTTGTCTTCCAGGAGAGCAGTGCTGATATAACAGGGGTCAACCAGTCAGGAAGTGGCTCATAAATGTAGATTGATGACGCTGGCCTGGATGACGTCAGTGCCGAGAACAGAAAACGGCATCGAAATGCCTGTTTGATTTTCAGGTTTTCAGCTCCGATTCAGAACTATATTCGCTCTACAAACGCCAGTGTAACCCGTTAGACCCGTATCGGCTTTTGAGTGCGATACTAATTTAAAAAATTCATGACGTAAACAAAAGTTTTTGACAAGGAAACCTTGCATTTGCTTATTAAAGACGTTTTACTGTGTAAAAATGAACTTGTCAGCGCTCCCCGGTGGATGAACTCTGTAATGGAGACACTACTTAAACTTCTTAATGACCATTTCTCCGCTCACGTTTCTTGTTACTTACGTGACAACATGCACACATCTGATTCGATTACGATTCACCTGTCGGCGTCTCAGTGACTCAGTCACTTTTGTGAACTTCACAAAAAAGATACTCAGGTAGACTCCTCCCTGAGGGCGGGGCTTATGTAACACAGAGTAGCTTAAATTTCTGAGTTCTCGGACCATTTTCACAACTTCCGGATGGGAGCCGAAACGTCTTGATCCTGAAAACAGCGTCCAGACGACCACGACTGAAACCTTTTCTACGATAGAGCGCTCCTGGACGAATGAGGGACGACACCGTCTTATCCTAACTAGACATTCACACAAAGCAAAGCCGTTATTTCCAGCGGAGAGAGCAGCTGTGTGTAACTGCGAGCACCACGGCGCTGATCGGAGGCCGACGTTGTGACGGCGACAATTTAGAGCCGAACGGGGAGTTTATTTTTGTGCATCTCTTTAGTCTCTGATCCAAACGAGATTTTAGTAAAAATATATTATTTATTAATGTTTGGCAATTTGTAGCTATAACTACATATAAAAGTGAGAGGGTGGCTGTCAGCTTCCTTTATGTTAGGGGAAAAAAAGAGATTTTTAATGTTTTTTTTCTTGCTGTTATTGTGGAAATGTCAAAACAATGTATTGAACAAAATGCTGCACAGCTTCCGCCCTGGATCTTAATCTTTTTGGGGCGGACACACTTCCTGTCACCTGCTGTTATTAAATGCTGCTGTACACTTCTAGCTTCAGCTCACAGTTCAGACATCCTGACCGGTGTCACCTGTGAAAGGATCAATATATATTTTTCTTGTTGTCAAAAAAATCCTAGATCCCAACAGCACGTCGGTCCGTCTCTTAATACCGTCTGACTTCCTGTCTGCGGCTCTCAGCTGCGAGCCCATTGGTTCCTGCTGAAGACCTTTTTTAAAAACACCTCTCAGATATATAGTTTCCTGTTTAAAAAGGCTCAGTAGTTTCCTCAAACTGCTGCTCGCTGTAGTTTTTTAATCAGACCAACAGGAGGAAACGGTGCATCTGTCGGGGGACTATTTCCAGCGGCGGATGAATCCACGTGTGGTGCTGTAGTGAGTGTTTGGGGCAGCAGGACGGTGTGTGTGGGGCGGAGGCAGAATAAACTACAGTGTGTGTGTGTGTGTGTTCGTGGTGAGCTCTTCACGTCTGGTTTGGTGTGTGATTGGCTCAAATTAACGATACTAACGATATGTCTCTCTTTACTTGTTTTTTTTATTTATTTATTTTTTTTTATCGTATTGAACCCAACAACTGATCCTCACCCCCGTCCTGCTTGTTTTTAAAACCACTCAAACTGCTGCTGCACCACAAAAAACTTCCTCCATCACCACTAAAACTACTGTTTCTGCCGCTGTTGGTTCACTCTGTCCTCTCTTCTTACTTCCTCTCTTCGTCTGCGTTTATCTGTCTGTGCTTTGAGCAAATGTCTGTCTGTTAACTGCGTGTTAACTCCATATTGTTTATAACGCATTCATTCATTCATTCATTCATTCATTCCTAACTCACATATGCATGACTTCTTTTGCCCCTGGCCTGTTTGTGTGTCGATCTCTTTGGTGTCCTCTCCCTCCGTCCTTCAACCTTTTCTCACCTCCTTCCCTCTTTTTTTTTTTTTTTTTTATTCTCCTTGAACCCCCGTCCCTCCCCAACCCACCTGTCCTGTGGTGCATCGTGGGACGTGTAGGTTTCTACGGTCTGGACGAGTCGGACCTGGACAAGGTGTTCCGGCTGCCCACCACCACCTTCATCGGAGGCTCAGAGAGTGCCCTGCCGCTGAAAGAGATCATACGCCGACTGGAGGTAAACGCTGACTCGATGCTCGATGACTTCTGCACCACAGGCCCAGTCCTGCTGCTTCCACAGCACAGAGGTCGCTAACTCCTCCTGCTTAAAGGCAATGAGCGAAGGAGTCTGAACGTTTTGGGTAGAAGATGCTACCTGTACAGGTTATACTCGTGTCCCTGCTACCCCCAACGCTCACCTGTCCTGTGTTTGTTGGTCAGATGGCGTACTGTCAGCACATCGGTGTGGAGTTCATGTTCATCAACGACCTGGAGCAGTGTCAGTGGATCAGACAGAAGTTTGAGACTCCGGGAGTGATGCAGTTCACTCTGGAGGAGAAGAGGACGCTGCTGGCCCGTATGGTGCGCTCCACCAGGTAAACACACCACAACACAACACTCCACAACACACCTCAACACACCTCAACACACCTCAACACTCCTCAACACACCAGGTAGACACTCCTCGACACACCACAACACTCCTCGACACTCCTCGACAATCCAAAACACACCAGGTAGACACTCCTCGACACTCCTCGACACTCCACAACACTCCACAACACTCCTCAACACTCCTCAACACTCCTCAACACACCAGGTAGACACTCCTCGACACTCCACAACACACCACAACACTCTTCGACACTCCTCGACACACCTCAACACTCCTCACCTCGACACTCCACAACACACCAGGTAGACACTCCTCAACACTCCTCGACACTCCTCAACACTCCACAACACACCTCACCTCAACACTCCTCACCTCTCCTCAACACACCACAACACTCCTCAACACTCCACAACACACCAGGTAGACACTCCTCGACACTCCACAACACTCCACAACACACCTCACCTCAACACTCCTCAACACTCCTCAACACTCCTCGACACTCCTCGACACTCCTCGACACTCCACAACACTCCTCACCTCGACACTCCTCACCTCTCCTCAACACACCACAACACTCCTCAACACACCACAACACTCCTCAACACACCAGGTAGACACTCCTCGACACTCCTCGACACACCACAACACTCCTCACCTCGACACTCCACAACACACCAGGTAGACACTCCTCGACACTCCTCGACACACCACAACACTCCTCACCTCAACACTCCACAACACACCTCAACACTCCACAACACTCCTCAACACTCCACAACACACCAGGTAGACACACCTCGACACTCCTCAACACTCCTCAACACTCCACAACACTCCTCACCTCGACACTCCTCACCTCTCCTCAACACACCACAACACTCCTCAACACACCACAACACTCCTCAACACACCAGGTAGACACTCCTCGACACTCCTCGACACACCACAACACTCCTCACCTCGACACTCCACAACACACCAGGTAGACACTCCTCGACACACCACAACACTCCTCACCTCAACACTCCACAACACACCTCAACACTCCACAACACTCCTCAACACTCCACAACACACCAGGTAGACACACCTCGACACTCCTCGACACTCCACAACACTCCTCACCTCGACACTCCTCACCTCTCCTCAACACACCACAACACTCCTCAACACACCACAACACTCCTCAACACACCAGGTAGACACACCACAACACTCCTCAACACTCTTCAACACACCTCGACACACCTCAACACTCCTCGACACACCTCAACACTCCTCACCTCGACACTCCTCACCTCTCCTCAACACACACCACAACACTCCTCAACACACCACAACACTCCTCAACACACCAGGTAGACACACCACAACACTCCTCAACACTCCTCGACACACCTCAACACTCCTCGACACACCTCAACACTCCTCGACACACCTAGACACACCACAACACTCCTCAACACTCCTCGACACACCTCAACACTCCTCGACACACCTCAACACTCCTCGACACACCTCAACACTCCTCGACACACCTCAACACTCCTCACCTCGACACTCCTCAACACACCAGGTAGACACTCCACACCACAACACTCCTGTGTGTGTGTGTGTGTGTGTGTGTGTGTGTGTGTGTGCGTGCAGGTTTGAGGAGTTCCTGCAGAAGAAGTGGTCTGCGGAGAAGCGTTTTGGTCTGGAGGGCTGTGAGTCTCTGATCCCCGCTCTGAAAACCATCATTGATAAATCCTCTGAGAACGGAGTGGAAAACGTCATCATGGGCATGCCTCACAGGTAGCACACGTAACACACTCTTATGTATGTGTGTTTGTGTGTGTGTGTTACACACAGTTTGAATTCCTCCCTTTTCCATTGTTTGAACTCCCGCTACTTTCTCCTTTCAGGGGTCGTCTGAATGTTTTGGCCAACGTGATCCGTAAAGAGCTGGAACAGATTTTCTGTCAGTTTGACTCCAAACTGGAATCTGCTGATGAGGTATTTTAACTGCTGTTATTATAATTATAGTAAATGTTCTGGAAGAATAACAGGAGAAGCAGTTGGTAGAGAACCAGACCTGCAGGCAGGCGTACAGGGGTCTGAGCACCGACGGCAAAACCGTCTTAGCGGGCTGCAGGAACGTGTAGTGAGCTTCAATTCACAGTTACTGCCGTCCTGTCTCTTCTCCAGGCTTTGAGTCTCTGTGTGAACTGGGACTACCGGACAACCTGACCTGGTATAAGACAGACATAGTGGTTTGGTCTCTGTGTGAGCAAAACACAACTCTTACGTCCTCTGTATGTTTCTCTTATCATAAGTTCAGACGTCTTTTCTGCACTGTTTTCCAAATTTTACTCTCCATTGAAGAAAACCGCTTCTGACAGATTCGGACTTTTACCAAGTTAATTTAATTATCTTCTTTCTTCCGTTTGATTTGAATCGCAGTTTATTTTTAGGGACTCCTCTACGTCTGAACTGACCTCTGCTGTGGTTTTTCCTCCTCAGGGATCTGGAGACGTGAAATACCATCTGGGGATGTACCATCGCCGTATCAACCGTGTGACCGACAGGAACATCACCCTGTCTCTGGTGGCGAACCCGTCTCACCTGGAGGCCGTGGACCCCGTGGTGCAGGGAAAGACCAAGGCTGAGCAGTTCTACTGCGGAGACAACGACGGCAACAGGGTGAGACGGACAGAAAGACGGACCCACCGGTTTATTTCTACAACTCGTCTTTATAGTCGGTCTAAAGTATTCACTTACCCTGGTAGGTTTACCAAACCTACAGGACAATTCAACACACCATTAACCTTAAATCCTCAAGTTTAAGGCTGAGAACCAGCAGATGTTTGACACACTCGTCGACATTTCCACCCGTTTCAGGTCCAACGGTAGAGTTTTACGGCAACAAAGGCCCCGAATCACAACATCTCCGGCACCTTTCCAAACAAAGTTACAAAGAGCTTTAATGTAAAAACAAAGAATAAAAGTAAATAAGATCCAAAACATAAAATATTAAACAAGATAGAACAATTACAACAGATGCCATCAGTTAAGAAAAGGCCCGAAGATAAAAGTGAGTTTTAAGAAGAGATTTAAAACAGGACGCTGAGTTTTCCAGCTGACGGGCCCGACAGCAGAGACAAGTCCAGCTTTCGTGAACTAACTGTGTGACGGAGACACAGTTTCTAAATGACCTCAAACGTACAGAAATGTCAAATATAACACTGATCTGCGGACACGTGTGTTGATGCTGATGTATCCGTTGGGCTTTAGACTTCATCGACTGCGTTCCGATGTTTATCACAGAGCAAAACAAAATCTTCTGCTTTAAAAGAAGATCTGTGTGATACGACATCATATAGCGAAACACTGAAAAAAGGAAATAAGGACTCGCCACAAAAAACTCACAACTTACTGTTAGTGACTGAATGAGTCCTCACTCCTGGATTTTCTTTCATTTTCTCACCTGTACCTGAAGCAACGCGCTCACAACAACGCACTCTGATGTCGTTCTGAACGCTTCTCTCTGTGTGTGTCCAGGTGATGTCCATCCTGCTCCACGGAGACGCAGCGTTTGCAGGACAGGGTATCGTCTACGAAACCTTCCACCTGTCGGACCTGCCGTCCTACACCACGCACGGCACCGTGCACGTCGTCGTCAACAACCAGGTAACAAACATAAAACACACACACACACACAGCGACAAACAGGCCGATGAACGACTGAGCCGTGACCTCTCCGACGCCGTGTCCCCAGATCGGGTTCACCACAGACCCTCGTATGGCTCGCTCGTCCCCGTATCCGACCGACGTGGCTCGAGTCGTCAACGCTCCCATCTTCCACGTCAACGCCGACGACCCCGAGGCCGTCATCTACGTCTGTAAGGTGGCTGCTGAGTGGAGGGCCACGTTCCACAAAGACGTGGTGGTCGACCTGGTCAGTGTGGTAGAGAAAAGCAGGACATGTTTCGGCTGATTCCCACAGGCTGCTGGTTCTTCATGCTCTGTGTGTGTGTGTGTGTGTGTGTGTGTGCAGGTGTGTTACCGTCGGATGGGGCACAACGAGATGGACGAGCCGATGTTCACCCAGCCGCTGATGTACAAACAGATCAAGAAGCAGAAGCCCGTTCTGCAGAAATATGCAGAGAAACTGATCGGAGAGGGAGCCGTCAGCAGGCAGGAGTACGAGGTAAAAAACAGTCAGGTCGCTTCGTCGCCGTCTTCTTGAGTTAGTGATTTCCTGCGTTTCCCAGGATGCCGTCTGACAGAGTTCAGAGGAGGAGCAGGGACACAGTGGACACAGTTTTTGTAGTTGAGCGTTAACACTGAAACTCTTTCTGACTCCTCAGTTTTCTGTTTATTCCAAACAAACTAAAACATATCTTCTCCTGTGCAACAAGAAGCAGCAGAACATTAAGTTCATCGACTGGGTGTAGGTTCATGTTACTGTTGCACATGAGCACCATGGACGTTTTGGACAAAGGACCTTTGTGCGCCTTTTCGACCAAATAGTCTCAACAGCTACGGAGCAACAGAAACTAAACAGGAAGTTTAAAGTTTGTTGTTTCTGTTATATCCGAATAACCACGAAGATTCAGCAAATGAACCTGAACAGATTAAAGAACAACAGTCATCCTGTTGTTGTTTGTATTTACCGCTGTTTAATGGATGTAGTAAGTGAATTAAAAGAGTAAAGTTTTGTCTAGTTGGGACGCCACACTACATGGTTTATGCTAAGTGTCAGTAAACATAAGAAACGTCTGTACTGCTGACACCCAGTGCATGTTTACTGTGTGAATAAAGCTGTACACAAGTGACCGATCAGCACCGATAGTTCCTGGAACTTAACAGTTCCCGCGGTGGAAATGTCTGAAGACAGCGAGACGTTTTTGTTTGTCCAGTCTAGTTATGTAGCATTTTGGGGAAATGAAATTCTCATGTGCAGACTGAACATACTCTTCTGGTTTCTCTCCTGTTTGTAGGAGGAAATTGCCAAATATGACAAGATCTGCGAGGAGGCGCACGCTCGCTCTAAAGATGAGAAGATCCTCCACATCAAGCACTGGCTGGACTCCCCGTGGCCCGGTGAGGGAGGGGGGGGATGTGTGTGTGTGTCAGGGTTTAACGGTTTACTGTAGTACCGATCAATCGGAGTTTAATTGGAAGATTGAGAAGCAGATATGAGAAGTACAGACCTGATTAGTCCATCCCCGGAGAAGTCTTATCAGGTGCGTCAGGATCCGGAGCCCGTCTCTCCAAATGGGCAACGTGAGCTCATTTCCTCTCGGATTAATTTGGACGCGTTTTACTAATCAACACAAACGCCGCCGCACGAACACGTGAGAATCCTGCAGCTGAAACGTGATGCTGCCACCATTTGTGGTGTGTGTGTGTGTAAGCAACAGGTCCCTGGTCTGGGTCTGGGTCCGGGTCCAGTCTCAGTTTCCTAATCAGGCTGTTTTCCTGGTTCTCCGTCAGGTAGTTAACATGTTGATCTGTTGTTGTCTTCAGGTTTTTTCACTCTGGACGGACAACCAAAGTCCATGAGCTGCCCCTCCACCGGTCTGACTGAAGAAAACCTGAACCACATCGGGCAGGTGGCCTCGTCCGTCCCTGTGGAGGACTTCACCATCCACGGAGGTCTGAACGCATTTTAAATACTTTGTTTATTTTCCACTTACGGCAAAAGATTTGCAACATTAAACAAACAGTTTGGGAAATTCGTCCATCATTCGGTCCCGTTCGCTCACTTGCAGCTCCGCTCTGATGCCGCCATTTTTAGTTTTTGTTTGAAGTCAATTCATCCCGTCTTTCTTCCAGTTGTGCTTCTTGTAGTCTGAAAATATGAGTCGCTTTCCCATTAAGAAGATTTCTTCGACCATTATTAGACATCGGCCCTCTGTCGGAGGCTCTACCTTCCCCCAGTTCTTCATAAAAGCTTTTTTACTTGCTATTAACAGTGTTTAGCAGTTTATTTTTATTTAACAGTATAAAACACGTTAAAGGAGAATTCCCTCCATGTTTGTGAATTGGTGGATGTAACATTTTAAATACTTTGTCCACCAGTTTGCGGCCCATTGCAAATCGTTACACAGGGCTCGCTTATTACGGAGGTTTTGGTGCAAAATAAGAAAGTGCCGTTTTCTCCCGACGACTCGCGAACAACATGCTGCTTTTCCTAATCAGTGAGTCGTATAAAATCCGGTAAATGCTGCATCGCGACTGTGTTCAGGCTCTCGGTGACCGTCTTTGTCGTTTCAGGTCTGAGTCGTATCCTGAAGGGCCGAGCTGAGATGGTTCGTAACCGGACGGTGGACTGGGCTCTGGCAGAGTACATGGCCTTCGGGTCACTGCTGAAGGAGGGAACCCACATCAGACTGTCGGGACAGGACGTGGAGCGAGGGACGTTCAGGTAAACGGTTCGGGAACTGAACCCCCAGAACGTCAGGTGTATCCATCGACTCTGCCCGGTTTGCAGCACGGCATTAATAATTAATATCACACGTGTTTTTCTGCATTTGTCTGTGTAAACTGCAGATTATGTGCACATTATGTCTGTTTATATATATATATATATTTCATTTCCCAGTAACGTTTAGGTAGCGTTGGTGTTTTCTAAATTATGTCACGGGGCAGTGCTACCAAACGCTGCATCGCTATGTTATATTGCTTCCTGCCGTCCTGCAGGATCTTTTTTACGGTACAGAGAGAGTATGGCAGCGAGTTGTCTCCACCATGACAAAAAAAATGTTATTTTTATATATATATATCTTATAAAAATGTGTATGTTACAACAAGAATAGTTTGTTGTAATGAGATACGCTGGTTTTGTGAAATAATGAGAGTTTTGTGATATAACAAGAAGAGCGTAATAACGAGAAAATGTCATAATAACATGAAAGATATCTGGTTCTAATGTGAAAAGCTTCTCGTTGTAACAAGAAACGAAAACGCTGTCGTAGCGAGAGGGCGGAGCTGATCGCGAACTGGTCTGGAGTCCGTGTTCTCTTCGTTTTAAAGATGCCGACATTTAAAAGTCATTACGCGTGAAAGCTGAAGAAAGCTTTTTTTTCCCACCGTTGCCTGTCCCGCAACGGTGAACTGCACTCGCCGACCAAGCGGAACATCAAAGTGACGACATTCGTGCCGGAGTCGCCTTTTCAGCGACGCGTGTGTGAAACGGCGGGAAGACGAGAACCTTACTGGCTCTTCCGGGTTCAGATTTTGTCGTTAAGCGAAAGAGAGCCGAGAGAGGAAATACTGAACTAAAGCTGAAACTCCTGAGAGTTCTCCAGACTGACGCTGTTTGTCCCCTTTCAGCCACCGTCATCACGTCCTCCATGACCAGAACGTGGATAAGAGGATCTGTATTCCCATGAACCACCTGTCTCCTGACCAGGCGCCGTACACCGTCTGCAACAGCTCGCTGTCGGAGTACGGAGTCCTGGGTCAGTCCGAACCGTCTGTCCAGCTGCTTCCCTGCAGATAAACGTTCGGTGTTTTCTGTTCTTTCAGCTAAATGTTTTGTCTGTCCGGCAGGCTTCGAGCTGGGTTTTGCGATGGCGAGTCCCAACGCTCTGATCCTGTGGGAGGCTCAGTTTGGAGACTTCCACAACACGGCCCAGTGCATCATCGACCAGTTCATCTGTCCCGGTCAGGCCAAGTGGGTCCGACAGAACGGCATCGTGCTGCTGCTGCCGCACGGCATGGAGGGCATGGTGAGGAGGAAGCGGACGTGTCGGAGAACGACGGCGTCGTGCAGACGTTATGTCTGAGACCACGGCACAGCAGGACAACAATAATAATATAAAACTTTATTTATACAGCACCTTTCTAAACAAAGTCACAAAGAGCTTCGCGTGGTTGAACCAGGATTAAAACAATTCAGGAGGAAAATAAAATAAAATACCCAACAGTAATATGAGATAAACACAATGATGATGATGATAAAAAGGGTAAGACATGTTGGAAATAAAACTGTACTAGCGTTAATAAAAAGCTATTTTAAAAAGATAGAAGATATTTGGGGATATGAAATATCTGATGAAGGTAGATGGGAATTTATTAAACATAAACGCGCGATCCTGACACGGATCCTTTAAAGTTGTGGGTTTGTTTTTGTTTTGCGGGAATGAAAACGGCACAAACGTCTGTGTTCTGTGGCTGTTAAGTAAATCGCGCTCTGTCAAAGATAAAATAGTTTATTGTACCGGAGTGAGGTCAAAATGTCCGCCATCCGCCGAGTCCGTGTGGTGAAACGTCACGAGGTGACGCAGCGCAGCGGCTCCCCCCGGTGGACAGCTCCAAGGGCTGCGTTCACGCTGCGACGCTGCTGGCTCGAGGCGCTCGGGGGCAACAAAACTCGTGACTGTCGTCTCCGTTTGTGTCTTCAGGGTCCAGAACATTCGTCGGCTCGTCCGGAGAGATTCCTCCAGATGTGCAACGACGACCCCGACATCATGCCGGTAACACACACACACACACACACACACACACACACACACACACACCAGTACCCCTGCATTAACATGTCGTCTGACTGACTAGTCGAAATGAGAAAACGTGGTTCAGAAAGCGACGCTAGACGTAGAAGCTAACTTGATTTCTAACTACTTTTAAATACATTAGACTGTCAGAATGAAACTGAACATGACACCAGAAACCAGGATGATGCTTCACTTCCTGGTCAAATAGAACAGGTGACACACCTTTATATGTTTTATTTATTTATTTATATATGTTATATTTATATTTTCAGACTTGATGTGAAATAAATGTCTCTCTCTCTCTCTCTCTTCTCGTCTCTCTCTCCCGTCTCTCTCTCGTCTCTCTCTCTCTCTCTCTCCCGTCTCTCTCTCTCTCTTCTCTCTCTCCGTCTCTCTCTCTCTCTCTCTCTCTCTCTCCCGTCTCTCTCTCTCTCTCTCTCTCTCTCTCTCTCTGTCTCTCTCTCGTCTTCCTGTCTCTCTCCGTCTCTCTCTCTCTCTCTCTCTCTCTCGTCTTCCCGTCTCTCTCTCGTCTTCCCTCTCTCTCTCTCTCTCTCGTCTTCCCGTCTCTCTCTCTCTCTCGTCTTCCCGTCTCTCTCTCTCTCTCGTCTTCCGTCTCTCTCTCGTCTTCCCGTCTCTCTCTCGTCTTCCTGTCTCTCTCCCGTCTCTCTCTCTCTCTCTCTCGTCTTCCCGTCTCTCTCTCTCGTCTCCCGTCTCTCTCTCTCTCTCGTCTCTCTCTCTCCCGTCTCTCTCTCCCGTCTCTCTCTCTCTCTCTCTCTCTCGTCTTCCCGTCTCTCTCTCTCTCGTCTTCCCGTCTCTCTCTCTCTCTCTCTCCCGTCTCTCTCTCTCTCTCTCGCCTTCCCGTCCTCTCTCTCTCTTCCCGTCTCTCTCTCTCTTCCTGTCTCTCTCCGTCTCTCTCTCTCTCTCTGCCTCTCTCTCCTCTCTCTCTCTGTCTCTCTCCGTCTCTCTCTCTCTCTCTCTCTCTCTCCCGTCTCTCTCTCCCGCCTCTCTCTCTCTCTCTCTCTCTCTCTCGCCTCTCTCTCTCTCTCGTCTTCCCGTCTCTCTCTCTCTCTCTCGCCTTCCGCCTCTCTCTCTCTCGCCTTCCTGCCTCTCTCTCCTCTCTCTCGCCTCTCCTCTCTCTCTCGCCTTCCTGTCTCTCTCTCCGTCTCTCTCTCTCTTCCCGCCTCTCTCTCTCTCTCCTCTCTCTCTCTCTCTCTCTCTCTCCTCTCTCTCTCTCTCTCTCTCTCTCTCCTGTCTCTCTCCCGTCTCTCTCTCTCTCTCCGTCTCTCTCGTCTCTCTCTCGCTCTCTCTCTCTCTCTCTCTCTCTCTCTCTCCCGTCTCTCTCCCGTCTCTCTCTCTCTCTCTCTCGTCTTCCCGTCTCTCTCTCTCTCTCGTCTCCTCTCTCTCTCTCGTCTTCCCGTCTCTCTCTCTCTCTCGTCTTCCCGTCTCTCTCTCGTCTTCCCGTCTCTCTCTCGTCTTCCTGTCTCTCTCCCGCTCTCTCTCTCGTCTTCCCGTCTCTCTCTCTCTCGTCTTCCCGTCTTCCCGTCTCTCTCTCTCTCCTCTCTCTCTCTCTCTCGTCTTCCCGTCTCTCTCTCGTCTTCCCGTCTCTCTCTCTCTCTCTCGTCTTCCCGTCTGTCTCTGTCTCAGAACATCTCGGAGGACTTTGCGGTGCGTCAGCTGTACGACTGTAACTGGATCGTGGTGAACTGTTCGTCTCCTGGAAACTACTTCCACGTTCTCAGACGACAGATTCTCCTCCCATTCAGGAAGCCTGTGAGAGACACACACACACACACACACACACACACACAGTTTAGTCAGTGTGTTGATGGACTTTATTTTCCCAAACAGAAACTGATTTGAGGTGTGGACACGGGGAGAAAGACTTTGTTCACCGTGGTTTTCGTCCGAACACGAAGAATCAGCTTTTCTCTGTTTCTGCTCAGGCGGAAGCTTCCAGACTTGAATCTGAAGTGAAACCTGAGCGTGACCGAGTGAAGCTGAACGCCAGTTCTTCATTAAAGTCCCTGTTTTGCAGCTGAACTTCGGTGTCGTTGTCGTTTGATGACTTTTATTTTTAAAGTGATAAACTTCCTGTTTGTCCCTCCAGCTGATTGTCTTCACTCCCAAATCTCTGCTGCGTCACCCAGAGGCCCGATCCAGCTTTGACACGATGCTGCCTGGTACTATCATTATTATTAATAATAATATCGGCAGTGGTTTGTCGAGAACAGGCTCAGCATCGCTCTCCTCCTCCTCCTCTGTGTAGGAACTCACTTCCAGAGGCTGATCCCAGAAGAAGGTTTGGCGGCGGCGCGTCCCGAGGACGTGAAGAGGCTGATCTTCTGCACGGGGAAGGTTTACTACGAGCTGACCAAAGAGCGGAAGAACCGAGGCATGGAGGCGACTGTGGCCGTCGCACGCATAGAGCAGGTGCACGCACGCACACACGCACGCACACACGCTAAAACACACGAGCGCAGTGTGACGTCGTGAAGTACCGTTTCACCGCCGCGTGGGTTACTGAGGAACTCAGGGAAATTGGCACACGTGGCGAAAATAGAAATCTGATACGGGTCTCGAGATTGGCTCGATAGCGCCCCCTAACACAACCCCCGCTTAAAAACGCCCCTTGGAGCCACACCCTAAACCCAACAGGAAGTCAGCCATTTTGAATTGAATGTGTTTATTATTATTATTATTATCAGAAAACCTCAAAGAATTGACACATGGTCAAATCAAGCCAGTTTTACTTATATCGCCCAATATCACAAATCATATTTGATTAAGCTAAGCTAACTGACTGTATTTGGTCATTTCTCTTCGTTATTAGCATAATGTTTTGTCACGTGAGGCCTGTCGTGTTTCTTGTGACATGTAATTTAAAGTCTTCTCAGTTTACGTCATTACTGGACAGCGTTTTGACCGAGAGCCCGGTCAGATGTGTCAACAAATATTACCTCAGGCTAAAGGGCCCGTATGTTAGCATTAGCATTAGCTAATTCAGGTGACTAACTGCATGCAACAGTTCCACCTGGCAGATGGTGGGTGGAAATATTTAGCAACAGCTCTTTGCCTGAAACTCCACTTGGTAAACACTTGCGTTAAGTTTGAACGAGGGAACAGCTGCTGCACCTGCACCTCCAGGTCCTGAACAAACAGGCCAATCACAGCAGTGGAGGAGACCGAACCAATCAGAGCTCCGCTAGGACGTGTGACGCGTAACGCACTCCATGACAAATGACGCTAAATGTGTCTTTACCATAAACACGTGTTTACATACACGTAAACAAATTAACTAGGACACAGTGAGTTAAATAACATCTCCCCCAGTTGTCCCCGTTCCCGTTCGACCAGGTGAAGGCCGAGTCGGAGCGCTTTGCCAACGCTGACCTGGTTTGGTGTCAGGAGGAGCACAAGAACCAGGGTTACTACGACTACGTGAAGCCTCGCATCAGGACCACCACCCAGAGAGCCAAACCAGTCTGGTAATAGTCTTCATCGGCGTGTGTGGCTGTCCGTGTCAGTCGGTGGCGTTCAGGGTGATTTGACCTTTTGACCTCTGTGTGTCTCAGGTACGCTGGGAGAGAACCGGCGGCAGCTCCGGCTACGGGAAACAAAAACACTCACCTGATGGAGCTGCGGCGTTTCCTGGACAACGCCTTCGACCTGGACGCGTTCAAAGATCAGCAGTAGACCTCTGGCCTGCAACACCTGGAACAAACCCCTCACCTGTCTGACCTTTGACCCCCGACCCTCCTGGATTCATTTGTGACACTCGAACTGCATCGCACACACACACACACACACACACACACACACTCTGTAATACTGCATACTACTCAGTGCTACTACGTTTACATCCTGTATTTATTTAAACTGATTTGATGATTGGAACTGATTTTAACCCAAAAAACCGAAATTTTAAATCCTCAAATATTCTAATTTTCCATCGACAGCAGAAGTAAATATTTGACGCGCTGTATTATTATTATTACTTCGTATTACAGCGCAGTATACGCGCTTCGCTGCGTGCTAAGCTCTGCTGTAGGCTTCTGTTTTAAATACCGAGATTCGCTCAAACATGAGAAAACATTACAGCTTCGTTCTGAAATGATTTGTCCTGTTTAATTATCGACTGTGTGTTGTTGTTGTTGTTGTTTTTTTTTGTAATTTATCTGCCACATATTTTCTTGATGAATCATGAGGTTTATAAAATGTCAGAAAATGGCGAGATACTGTACACGCAGCGTCTGTCCGACAGTTCAAAACCCCGCAGAGATTTACTGAGAACAGAAAATGACTGTTGGTTTTGTTTGATAAATGACTTTAATGATTAATCGCTTATCAAAGGTGTTTATTTCCCCGACCTGTGCATTTTTCTGTCCGCATACTTTTGGCCATGTAGCGTAGTTGAGGGTGGGGTTACGTGAGTACTAAGCAGTATGCAGGTGGAGTACAGCGGCCTGTCATGTGCACTCGTCAGGCTCAGCTCCACCAGGCAACGCGGCAACTTCCTGAGCAACACGTCGCCTCGACCCAGAATCCCGCGCTGCCGCCGATACCAAGCGTTACCGGGATGGTACCGATACTCGGCGCCCTTAGATTCAGGACTTCACACGCGTTTTCATCCAACAGAAAGAAGCCACAAGTCTCAGATGTTAAATGTTGTCTAAACCAGTGGTTCTCGGCCTGGGGAGGGGGGGCAGTCCTGGGGGGCCAGGAAGTAAAGCTGATGTGTGAAGGAACAATAACCGGACGCGTGCGCTGTGATGCTGTACGAGTGTACGGACCCCCGGGAGACGACTTCATTAACAAAGACAGAGTTTAGACGTGAAAAAACGCCAAAAATCAAATCCAGCGTGTGACGAAGCTTGTGTTGCTCTTCACTCCGTCATCAAAACAACAGGAGACGTGTGTGTCTTTGACATCGAAACACAGTTTAACTTGCACTAACTCGGTTCATCGGAGTTCAGTGCAGGAGGCCGTGACAGAAAAACCCGGAGAACCACTGGTCTAAACACAAGAACGTCACCTGAATATAATGTGGTCTAAAATTGGCAGAATTGTGAAGGAAGTCTGGTGCCGTCTGATTTAAAAGAGAGCCAGGTTTCAGTACGTGAACGTTCCTGATGCTCTGTGCTGCCGACACGTTTCACTCGGTACCCAAACAGTGTTCACATCTAATACCCAGCTCTCGCCAAGAGTTGACCCAGCAGGTGAGAAACCTGCGGCGTCGAGACGCGGGGCGACGCGAAACCAACCGAGGAGGCCGCTGGAAGGCAGCGTTGCTCCGGGAAAGTTGAATCGAGCCCTCAGGTGGAGTGAAGCCTGAAGCTGAGGGTCAGAAACACACACACACACACACCTTCCTCCGTCCACACACACACACACACACACACAGCTGTAATATATAACAGCAGGTCAGCAGTTATGTCTTCATCATCATCATCACTCCCCCCACACACACACACAGGATCGTCACTCATCTTTTCTTCACCTGAAATGTTTCAGGAAACGTTTTTACTTTTAGTTTTTAATCAACGGCTCGTTAGCATCGTTAGCATCGTTAGCGCTCCCCACTGAAAACGGATGGGAGCCCGGCTAGCTTGGGAAAAGAGAGAGTGATATTTAAGGATTGGAATCACTGCAGCAGGTGGAGGGGTTTTTTTTTTTTTTTGCCTTTTTAGCAGGTGTGTTAGCTCGTTAAGGAAAAGCCTGTAATTAGTCACCACGGCAACGCTTAACTAGCACTGAGATTTTATTGTTTTTCTTTATTTCGAAGGGATATTTTGGGAATGAAACGGCGGAGGTAGGTACGCCGTCAGGCATCCCTACATGAACCCAATGCACCGCTGATCGTAATTTAACCCCTCGGCTTCTGTCTCCTCTCTCTGCTGAGCATTTATCCCGTGCCAAAATGGATGTGAGCGTCTGGTGTCCTTTAGGATTTTTCTTGTCCGGCGAGCAGCTGAATGAACTGTGTCAGCAGGAAAAGAAACGATCTCCTGCTCTGAAACAGAAAATAACACGGCAGCAGAACACGAAATCCGCTGCGGGTGGTGTTTTTTTGGGGGGGGGGCTTCTGTGAGACAAAGAAAATGACTTATTTATTTTCATAAGAGGGGATTGAAATTCTCTTCGTTATTTTGCTTCATTCAATAAAGAAACCCTGTATGTACCGAAGAGCGCCAACTCTTTATTGTGTGTGTGGAAGAAGGAAGTCACTGATTTTTAGTTTCTTTTCATCACAAAAAAAAAAAAACCCCACCACCAAAACGTTTCATTTGTTTCCAACCAGAACCCTGTCGTACGGCGTGACCCGAGCCTCCGCTTTAATCTTATTTCTGAGTAATAATCCTACCTGACTTCATCAGTGCTCGGGGTTTCTTTGTTCACATTAACTGTAGTTAATACTAAATACTGAGGTCGTGAGTCCTAATTCCCCCGCCGGAGACATTCAGAGCAGCCCCCAACCAGACTCTGTGCACTTTTCTTGGTATTTAGCAGATAATGCTGTCACACTTTGACTGGATGCAGGACGTTTGCTGTAGTAAACTTCTTCCAAACCGAACGTCACTTCCTGGAGCCAGAAGATCCTAATGCAGCCACGGAGGCTGGACCCCGGGGCCTCAGACCCTCAGGGGGGGGCCCACAGGCTCCGGGTTCCCTGTGTGGGAATAAGTCGGTGGTGATTTTAATTATCGAACGTTTGTGTGTTTATACTGCACGTATGTCTCCAACACACTGAAATACAAAATGACTCCAAGGCAGCGGCATTATTTCCTCAACTTGGGGCTCCGTCTTATTGAGGGGCCCCGAGAGAGAAACTAGTTTTAGGGCGTTTATTACTTAATAATAATAATAAATATACTGTGTGTTGGCAGTAACTGCAGAGCCGTGGGGGCCGCTGAGAAACTGAGGTGTCGCTGAAGTTCACGGCGTCTGAAAGCTTCGAGTGCTCGCTCCTCAGACTGACGCGGCGGCGCCCGGTGGACGACCTGCGGCTCAACGCGCTTCGCTCGACTTCGGCTTTCACTTCTTTTTCGTTCACTTTCTCCTCCTCCTCCTTCCTTCCTTCCTTCCACGTCTCCTTTTGTTCACTTCATTCCTTCCTTCTGTCCTCGACCCGTTCCTTATGTCTCATCTCCTCTTCCTCCTTTTCATTTCTTTACTATGATTATTATTATTATTATTATTATTATTACATCAGGACAAACACATAAAGGAATATATATATATACTTTATATACAGTATCATACAGTCTGAGGGCTGGTAAGGACTGTGATGCAGGAAGTACTCAGCTCCGTTACTGCAGTAAAAGCACCGACACACACTCTGTAAACACTGTTACAGTGAAAGTGTGAGAGTGTGATCAGGATCCTTAAAGCGTTAAAGCAGTGCAGCGTCCCTGTGGCTGCTGTGCTGTTATATATTCTGTCATCAGGTTATTATTCCTCGTGCATTAATGGAAAGCAGGATGTTGCTGCTGCAGCTGGTGGAGCCGGAGCTCATGTTGAACCGGTTTGTATCGGACTGCAGCTGATGATGCTTTTCATTCTGGATCCATCTGCCGATTCTGTTCTCCGTCCGTCGATCGATCGGTTTGGAAAACTGGTGAAAACGGTGAGAAACGGCGTCACGACGACCCGGAGCCCAAAGCGACGCCTTCACCGCGTCGTCGTGTCCGAGCGACAGTCCGAAGCTCGACGTTATTAACAAACATCACAGTTATTACAGTCGTTCAGAGGAAAAGCAGCAGATCTGCAGCCAGGAAGCGGCTCGTTAAAATGAGGAACGTTATAAACATAATAATAAAACTTTATTTATAGAGCGCTTATCAAAACAAAGAGCTTCACAACAAGAGAAATAAAATAAGCAGTGAACGATGGAATATAAAGCAATAAAATAAGCAGCCAGTTCAGGTAAAATCAGGATCTGCTTTCTGATAAAAATGTGTTTTGAGACGAGACTTAAACGAAGACTCTGACTCAGACAGCCTGATGTCTTCGGGCAGGTTGATCCAGATCCTCGGGGCCCTGATGGCCAAAGCTCCGTCCCCCTTTAGTTTCCATCCTGGACTCAGGATCAGACAGGAGACCCCTGCCCCGAAGATCTCAGACTACGTGAAGGTTCATAAGGGATCACAAGGTCTAAGATACAGTCTGGAGCCATGAAGAGCCTTAAAAGTCATCATCGAGATCTTAAAGTCGACCCTCGTTCCGGCTCGTTCGGCCATTTTGAACTCTGTGTTTAATCGTCTGTTTGTGGCTGTAAATATATTTACTGTCCGTCATCATGATGATGATGATGATGATGTTCAGCTCTTTTCCTCCTTCATCACTGAACATTATGGTTCAAGGGAAACTTTCAACGATTGAGCTGTAATTCAGTTTGTTACATCTTCCTCCTCCTCCCCTCTACTCTTCCTCTCCTCTTCCTCTTTCCTCCTCTCCTCCTCCTCCTCCCCTCTTCCTCTTTCCTCCTCCTCCTCCCCTCTTCCTCTTTCCTCCTCCTCCCTCTCTACTCTTCCTCTCTCCTCCTCCCTCTTCCTCCTCCTCCCCTCTTCCTCTTTCCTCCTCCTCCTCCCTCTTCCTCTTCCTCCTCCTCCTCCTCCTCTTCCTCTCTCCTCTTCCTCTTTCCTCCTCTCCTCCTCCTCCTCCTCCTCTCTACTCTTCCTCTCTCCTCCCTCCCTCCCTCCTCCTCCTCCCTCCCTCCTCTCTCCCCTCCTCCTCCTCCTCCTCCTCTCTCCTCCTCCTCCTCCTCCCTCTCTCCCTCCTCCTCCCTCTCCTCCCTCCTCCTCCTCCTCCCTCTTCCTCTTCCTCCTCTCCTCCTCCTCCTCTCTACTCTTCCTCTCTCCTCCCTCCCTCCTCCCTCCCTCCTCCCTCCCTCCTCCTCCTCCTCTCCTCTTCCTCTCCTCCTCTCCTCCTCCTCTTCCTCTCTCCTCCTCCTCCTCCTCCTCTCCCCTCCTCCTCCTCCTCTCTCTCCTCCTCCCTCCCTCCCTCCTCTCTCTCTCTCCTCCTCCTCCTCCTCTCCTCCTCCCTCCCTCCTCCTCCTCCCTCCCTCCTCCTCTCTCTCTCTCTCCTCCTCCTCCTCCTCCTCTTCCTCCCTCCCTCCTCCTCTCCCTCCTCCTCTTCAACCTGCTGGGTTTCGGCAGCAGTGCAGAGGAAACACACCGGAGGCTGTAACATCAGACTCCCGCAGTACTTCACGTTATATTTGACTTGTTTGTATTTTAACGCTCCTGGAGCAGCGGGGGATGGTGTCGCCTCCTGAAGCCGGATAATCAGACGCAGAGGCCGGCGGCAGGGAGAGCTAGCTGGCCGGAGTTAAAGCCAGGGCTCCTGGGTGAATCTCGGATTTAATCGGGACATTTTTGGATATTTGGGACGTCTTCGGCCTGGGTCTCCCGGCTGTGGCGGAGGACTGTTCTGGCTTTGGGTGCGCTCGGCCCTTGATGCCCCGGAGCCCCGGAGGAGCTCAGACTGCGGAGCCCCGGAGCAGGGCTCGGACACCGGGAAGAAGAGGAGGTAGGTCGGCTGCGGGAAAAACAACATTTCTACCCGCCGCGTCTGTGCGTGATAGGTAAAGTTACATGTTTTAATAAACGCGAATGTATCGATAATTAAAACCCGGACCGGGCTGCTCAGTGCGGATCCACATGTTAGCTAACATTAGGTGAGTGTTTTATGTTGGAGGAGGAAGCTAGCTGGCGGCTAACGGTTAGCCCCGTAGCATTCCATTGTCACAGCCCGTCGGGCTAGCTAGGCTAACAGGCTAGCCTTGTAACAGCTGTGAAAAGGTAAAGTATTTCCAATAAAAGCCGTAAACGTAACAAGTTATCTGGCGTTAGAAATCTCACTTCGTGGCCATTTTGAATAATACGCTTTCGGTGGATGATTTTCAGGCTGCTCCGACGCAGCGGACTGTTGTCGTCTCGTTAGCATGCTAGTGCTAACAGCGGTGCTAGCAACGGCAAGGGGGAAAAAAAAGCCTCATTTCCCACACAGGGAGCTGTCTGTTAGCACGCTAGCGTTAGCTTCTACCTGATTGCAACACTACAAGGAATCTCAAAATGTCTCCTCTGACACTGTCATTTTGTCGGAGGGTTCCCCCCCCCATTTCGCGGGTCAAACGGAGATATGAGGACGGGATAACGGGGACGACGGCGCCCGGTTTGTCTCGGTTTTTAAACTATTAGCCACAACATTAACGTTAGGAGCGCGCGCGCGAGCCGCGTGCGCGCTGCTCGAGGTAGCAGGGGCTGGCAGTTTGAAGGCCAGACACACTTTATACACACTTTATACACTTAATACACACTTTATACACTTAATACACAGTTTAGACACTTAATACACAGTTTGGTACACGTGTATCATAATTTGTCACATGCATTATAATTGTATTAAGTGTTGTTTACCTTTTTTTTTATAGGTGTTTAAAGTATAGAGGGCCACACTGCTGTGTTTGTGGTCTGATAATAAACCTAAATGTAATTTTAAAATGCAGTGAATTCAGTGAGCGAGGTGTTCAGGTGTCAGTCCAGATTAAATTGGCCCCTGTTGGCCCCTCAGCTACCAACCAAAGCCACCCACTACTCCTATTTTGGATCAACGCTACCTGGCCCCAGGTTGGCTGTCACTTAGTTTGTGGTAATTTCATAAAACTAAACTTTTATTCAGGAGCCTGTGCCGTTTTAACAACAGTTAAAACTAAAACAGGGCCACAAAATTTAAGATAATACTGCAGCTTTGTTGTGCTTTTAGCGGTGACGCCTCGCCCAGGTGAGGTTTTACAGGCAGCGAACCTGGACGCCTCGCCCAGGTGAGGAGTTACACCTGGACGCCTCGCCCAGGTGAGGAGTTACAGGCAGCGAACCTGGACGCCTCGCCCAGGTGAGGAGTTACAGGCCGCGAACCTGGACGCCTCGCCCAGGTGAGGAGTTACACCTGGACGCCTCGCCCAGGTGAGGAGTTACGAGTCACCTGGACGCCTCGCCCAGGTGAGGAGTTACGGGCCGCGAACCTGGACGCCTCGCCCAAGTGAGGAGTTACAGGCGAACCTGGACGCCGCCCAGGTGAGGAGTTACAGGCCGCGAACCTGGACGCCTCGCCCAGGTGAGGAGTTACACCTGGACGCCTCGCCCAGGTGAGGAGTTACGGGCCGCGAACCTGGACGCCTCGCCCAGGTGAGGAGTTACAGGCCGCGAACCTGGACGCCTCGCCCAGGTGAGGAGTTACAGGCCGCGAACCTGGACGCCTCGCCCAGGTGAGGAGTTCCAGGTAGTGAACCTGGACGCCCGCCCAGGTGAGGAGTTACAGGCAGGAACCTGACGCCCGCCCAGGTGAGGAGTTACGGGCCGCCAACCTGGACGCCTCGCCCAGGTGAGGAGTTACGGGCCGCGAACCTGGACGCCTCGCCCAGGTGAGGAGTTACGGGCAGCGAACCTGGACGCCTCGCCCAGGTGAGGAGTTACGGGCCGCGAACCTGGACGCCTCGCCCAGGTGAGGAGTTACAGGCCGCGAACCTGGACGCCTCGCCCAGGTGAGGAGTTACGGGCCGCGAACCTGGACGCCTCGCCCAGGTGAGGAGTTACGGGCAGCGAACCTGGACGCCTCGCCCAGGTGACGAGTTACGGGTCGCGAGGTTCGTTTAGTCTGTAAAATCAGATCCAGTGGCTGCAGATGTTAGGAAGCCGTGCTGCAACACACTAACAGCGAATACAACTGCAAACAACAACAGTTTTAAATAGTAAACAAGTGTCAAAATCATCTTGAAGCAACAACACAAATACAGTAATATCAAATATTACATACTGTGTGTATATAAAAACACACATAAGAGAGAAACTTGACGTCTACATTGTGTGTGATGAAGCTGAGTCACATATTTTCGTTTAGCTGTCAAACTGTTACAGCGTGTTGTGAAAAGGCTAAACCTGCCGATAATGTTTCCGGGTCAATCGATTTTAGTTATTTGGTCTAGAAAACATCAGAAAACTGAAAAACGTGCGTCACATTTTAGAGTCTCGTCGGGAAATATATTCAGTTCACTGAGAAACGCAGAGAAAATGAACACGCTGGAAGTCTTTGATTAAAAAATGACTCGGTCGGTCATCAAAGTGCAGTTGCGGATTATTATCGATTAATGCCGTGAGCTCTGGTTTGTTCTCGTCATATTGCACGTTACCCGCCGTCCGCTCGCTGTGGCTCCACCTGGACATCTGCAGGTAACGCCAGGCGGCTGACGCTTTTCTTCTTTCATTACTTCTGATTTGTATTTTTGCGTTATTCAGATTTCTGTATTGATTTGTCCTCCGTTTCTGTGATATTGTTCGTACGGTTTCCTGTATTCGGACCTTTTTGGTAGTGTGTTTTCTTGCGTGACAAAGCACAGGTGTGCTCCGTTTTGCTGAAGCAGTCGGTCGATTAATTGATTAGTCGATCGACAGAATATTATTCGTCAGCAGTTCTGATAGTTGATTAATCGCTGACGTCTTATAAAACAGGAAAAACAGGAAACCTGAGGAACGGTCTGTCTTTGTCTCAGTAACCTGAATCTCTCAACAATCAATTAATTAAGAAAAAAAAGCGATTAATTACAGATGAATTGATAACAGATACAGCTGAGCTTCCTGATCGAATACTCTGAGTGAATACTTCGCTTCTCAGTAAGTAAGTTAACCAACGCTTTTAGCTTCAGGCCCTTTTTAAAATGAAGCAGAGCTGCAACTCACGATTATTTTCTTAATCAATTCATCTGCCGTTCGCTTTCGCAATCAATCGAGTAATCGTTGAGTCTAAAAAACGTCGGCCCCGGGTTCTCAGAGTCCAGCGTGACGTCTTCAGATGTGCTGAGATACGAAACATCGTTTGCAACTTTTGAAATTCACTAAAACGATTAATCGATTATCAGAATAGTTGCTGATTAGTTTTCTGTTGATCAGCTAACCGATTCACTGACTAATCGTTCTACAGCTCTAAAATAAAGCAATTTCGACAAAGTATTCACTGTTTTACAAATTAGAGGAAAGAAATACGCTTCTTTCTCATCCGCTTAATTATCGTGTTGCCCGTCAGATTTAATCAGTGAGCCCGTGTCCAAACAAGCTCCTCTGATTGGTCAGCAGTTCTGATAGTTGATTAATCGCTGACGCCTTATAAAACAGGAAAAACAGGAAACCTGAGGAACGGTCTGTCTTTGTCTCAGTAACCTGAATCTCTCAACAATCAATTAATTAAGAAAAAAAAGCGATTAATTACAGATGAATTGATAACAGATACAGCTGAGCTTCCTGATCGAATACTCTGAGTGAATACTTCGCTTCTCAGTAAGTAAGTTAACCAACGCTTTTAGCTTCAGGCCCTTTTTAAAATGAAGCAGAGCTGCAACTCACGATTATTTTCTTAATCAATTCATCTGCCGTTCGCTTTCGCAATCAATCGAGTAATCGTTGAGTCTAAAAAACGTCGGCCCCGGGTTCTCAGAGTCCAGCGTGACGTCTTCAGATGTGCTGAGATACGAAACATCGTTTGCAACTTTTGAAATTCACTAAAACGATTAATCGATTATCAGAATAGTTGCTGATTAGTTTTCTGTTGATCAGCTAACCGATTCACTGACTAATCGTTCTACAGCTCTAAAATAAAGCAATTTCGACAAAGTATTCACTGTTTTACAAATTAGAGGAAAGAAATACGTTTCTTTCTCATCCGTTTAATTATCGTGTTGCCCGTCAGATTTAATCAGTGAGCCCGTGTCCAAACAAGCTCCTCTGATTGGTCAGCAGTTTCTGATCACTAAATTAGTCGTATTTGCGAGTGGAATCGGTGTTAAATAGCGTGCGGTGTGCACGCTGAATATTTCCTGTTTCCCTCTGTGTTACTGTCTCGTGGTGAACGTCACACCAAAGTCCATTGACAAATCTGGCAATTAAATGTGACCTTTATCAGCAGAGCGACACGCCCAGTAAACGTGATTCCAGACGAGTTTTGTTTTGTCACTTGTTCTTCAGAGACTTCTCATTTGGAGATGAAGACCAAGATTTTGCCGGCTGAAAGTCCCAGCAGAGTTTATCAGCCGTAGATAATTAATACTGTAAGTGAAGTGGCAGTTTCCTGGTTAATGTGCTCTCTGTCAGCTGTTCAGCCAAAGATGGTTCGTTGGAGGAAGAAGCTTCACTCTGGCTCGTTTCGATATTTGAAACGATAGAAAGAGCAGCAGAGTGGTGACTAACTTCTAGTCCAACAAATTCCTGTTTGTTTGTGTCAATGCATGTCTTATCGTACAGTATATACGATGTGTAGCTATCGGCTTATCGTACAGTATATACGATGTGTAGCTGTCGCCTGTCGCGGTATCGGCTTATCGTACAGTATATACGATGTGTAGCTATCGGCTTATCGTACAGTATATACGATGTGTAGCTATCGGCTTATCGTACAGTATATACGATGTGTAGCTGTCGCCTGTCGTGGTACCTGCTTATCGTACAGTATATACGATGTGTAGCTGTCGCCTGTCGTGGTACCGGCTTATCGTACAGTATATACGATGTGTAGCTGTCGGCTTATCGTATAGTATATGCGATGTGTAGCTATCGGCTTATCGTACAGTATATACGATGTGTAGCTATCGGCTTATCATACAGTATATACGATGTGTAGCTATCGGCTTATCGTACAGTATATACGATGTGTAGCTGTCGTGGTATCGGCTTATCGTATAGTATATGCGATGTGTAACTGTCGCCTATCGCGGTATCGGCTTATCGTACAGTATATACGATGTGTAGCTATCGCTTATCGCAGTATATACGATGTGTAGCTGTCGCCTGTCGTGGTACCTGCTTATCGTACAGTATATACGATGTGTAGCTATCGGCTTATCGTACAGTATGTACGATGTGTAGCTGTCGCCTGTCGTGGTACCTGCTTATCGTACAGTATATACGATGTGTAGCTATCGGCTTATCGTACAGTATATACGATGTGTAGCTGTCGCCTGTCGTGGTATCGGCTTATCGTACAGTATATACGATGTGTAGCTATCGGCTTATCGTACAGTATATACGATGTGTAGCTATCGCGGCTTATCGTACATAAATACGATGTGTAGCTATCGGCTTATCGTACAGTATATACGATGTGTAGCTGTCGCCTGTCGTGGTACCTGCTTATCGTACAGTATATACGATGTGTAGCTGTCGCCTGTCGTGGTACTGGCTTATCGTACAGTATATACAATGTGTAACTGTCGCCTATCGCGGTATCGGCTTATCGTACAGTATATACAATGTGTAGCTATCGGCTTATCGTACAGTATATACGATGTGTAGCTGTCGCCTGTCGTGGAATCGTTTTATCGTACACGGACATGACCGCGATATTGCCCGTTGTGTTTACGAATGTCACCAACATGATGTCAGAATAAACGGCAGGGTTTTCGCTACCATTACTATATTACCTGTTCAACGACTCTATAGCCCACCCAAATATTTAATATTTCAAGTGCATCCGAGAGTCCATTTTATTTATTGTTTCGGTTGTTTGATTTTATTTCTGGTTTTTTATTTTGGATGTTTTATTATTTTTTTCACACGTCTGAATATTCTTAAGAATTGTAAGTTAATTAAAGCGTGTACTTGCGTTTTTATGCTTATTATTATCTCAGTGGCATAAAATGGTCTTAAAATGACAATAGTATCATTTATCGCAGTTATTTGTGGGACAATATGTCGTAGTAGTTATCGTGACGGGCCAGCTTATCAGGATCAATTAATCAACTACCGATAAGTGTTTCTGAATACAGAAACTCTCCTGATAATATGTTCAGACTCCAGGTTTATGTTCTGAGCACCAGCTGATTTATTTACGCTGTACTTTATTGGTATGTAAAAGTAAAAGTACGTATACAGTTAAAGTATTTTACAGTTGTAGCTGGTCGAGGTGGAGCTGAGTTTAACTGCTTTCTCTATCGTTTTTGTAGTTTAATTTACAAACATGGATGCTGTTTTTAAGCTGGTGATGGTGTTTTTAGTTAAAATCTTAATATCCGACGTAACTAAAGCTGTCGGATAAATGTAGTACAAAGTCCGGTACTGATGTAGTGACGGCCGTATACAGTTAAAGTATTTTACAGTTGTAGCTGGTCGAGGTGGAGCTGAGTTTAACTGCTTTCTCTATCGTTTTGTAGTTTAATTTACAAACATGGATGCTGTTTTTAAGCTGGTGATGGTGTTTTTAGTTAAAATCTTAATATCCGACGTAACTAAAGCTGTCGGATAAATGTAGTACAAAGTCCGGTACTGATGTAGTGACGAAGCCGTATACAGTAGCATGACGTGGAAATACTCAAAGTACAAGTACCTTAAGTTTATAGTTAAGTACTTTCAGCCGCTGCTGTTAATGGCAGCTCTGTGATTGGCTGTTTGTTAGTGAAATGCACCCTGGGAGTCGTAGTTTCCGTCTGTCCTCGTCTTGCAGCTTTGTGTCAAAGAAGCAGATGTTTCCTAACACGGTCCGTGTTTTGCTCCGGTTGAACCGGGAGGGTTTGATGTCCATCAGAGGCTTGAAGCAAATGTGCTTCATGTTGACAAGTTGTACAGTTCGTCCAACTAGCTAAATGCTAAGCGTCCTCAGATTTAAGATCGCTGCAGCGGAACCAGCGATATCGTCAGTTTCATTCCACGCGCTCGTCTTCCTTGTCAAAACTTGGCGACCTACATTTCCCATAATCCAGCTCCTTCTCTGGCAGGTGTGTGTGTGGTAGATTGTGGTGCGTCATGCTAGCGGCGGCTAACGTAGCCCGCAGCAGAGACCTGCTGAGCTCACGTCTTTCTGACGCCACGTCTTCGAACCCGTCGTCTTCGGCCCCGGCCGACGCCGACTCGAGTGACATCACTTGAGGACATTTGTCAGACTTCACTCGGCTCTAAATCATACCTTTTTTATTTATGCAGCGCTTTTCAGAACTAATGACAAAGCGCTTTACGTATAATTTAAAAAAGACAATGAGCAAACAGTTACTCAAATACTGTGAAAGTCTGAAATAGTGAGGATTAAAAGAAGACGACGTGTTAGTTTCCCTGATCTCCTGCGGCAGGTCGTTAACCACCTAAAGGCTTTGCTCCCCGACACCTGGAGACACCTGGAGACACCTGGAGACACCTGCTGAAACTAGTTTGATCAGAATTTGCAGCTTGGCGTGAAGCAGTGAGCGATCTGTGAAGCGCTGCTGATGCTGGCAGCTTCCCGCCGCCCGCCGCCCGCTTTCCACTTTATTTCTTGTGAATATAATGATGCTGTCGTGAGTAGAAGTTCCTGATATATCGGCGTCGGTGCGAAGACATGCGGCGCAGTTTCACAGTCTGCTCCCGTGGTTCTGAAACCTCGGCGGGGACGTTTTATCGCTCCATCAAACAGACGGGGTTTCGGCTGTGACTCGGGTTTCATTCAGAGGAAATCCAGATATCGGTCTGATGATGCGTTCAATGACACCGCGGTGAATCATTCGATGCAGGAAATCATCCTGAAGCTGCGTGAGTCACGGGACTCTGCTGCTGCTGGTTTATCGGTTACAGTGAGTTCGAGTCACCAGTTCACCTCCGAGATCTGGCTCCTGTTCGTTCGCCCGTCTGGTTTTATTCGTTGGTTCGAACTGTGATATTCACTTTAAGACTCGTTGCGTTTCCACTGTGGGAACCCCAGTTGGCGGCGAGTCTTCTGTATCGTTCCCTCCGTTGATTTAACAAAGGTGGAATTGTTCTGAGTCCAGGTACAAATGGCCTGCGGCGTCTGACGGGAAGATATCATTAATATCCTGATTGATTAGAAAACCTGTCGCCCAGCCTCAGTGTGTGTGTTCACCTGTTCTGCAAAGGTCATTACATTTTCTGTGTCGAGGTCTTTTTAAAAAGCGTTAAATTAC
>CM050846.1:990000-992500 GCA_027580175.1 Siniperca scherzeri | reverse complement strand
ACTGTGTACTTTATTATTATTATTATTATTATTATTATTATTTAGTACTTTATGTTATTATTTAGTCAGTACCAAATGATGTCGTTCTTCGCAGGAAGTGCTGTTGGGAATGAAACGAAGCGTCATCAGTGAATCTGTCGGGGCAGACGTCAGTAACTTTTTACTGTATTTAGACAGAAAGTTACGACGGGAAACTTTCAGTAAGCGATAGGTTATAGAGATGATGTCACGATGACGTCATCCGCTGATCTGTTAAAACAGCGTGCGCACTGCAGGTAGTTTTATGTGTTATTGCACACTTTTTTTTTTATTACAACAGAAGTAAAAGTGACATTTTACATGTTCACTGTGTTTAAAGTTAAAGCCAAAGCCACGGTCGTATGGTGATAAACTTTATTTACACAGCGGCGCGTAACGCCGGTTGAACCGGGGTTAAAACATTTCAGGAGGCAAATGAAGTCAGACAACTGAAAATAACACGAGCTGTAAAATCTGACCCTCAGTTACCCGACGAACCCCGGAGGCTCCAGAGGTTCTGACTTCACTCAGGCCGCCGCCGCCGCCGCCGTCGCTGCTGCTGCCGCCACGGCGACCGCCACCGCCACGGCGACCGTCGCCGCCATCCAGGAGAAGCAAAACCAGGAAATGAACTACGGACAGGTGAGGAGAGGAGAGGAGAGGGGGGTCACGCCCTCTGCTGGAGACTTCAGGTGTCCCCCGGGGGGGTTATTTAGATTCATGCAGGGTGATTATTTATTCATGTTCCTGCCGGCGAGCCGCCACCTGAGCTGAAGGTCGCGCTGAGGCGTCTCAGGTTGCCCCAAGAACACGGACCGTAACGATGCAGTCTCTCTACACCGAGTCCCAACTAGAAATACAGGCTTTCCTCCCGTTAAGTGAGTCTGAAAAGCTGAACTCGGGTGTCCCGATGTGTGGAGACGTAAAGCTGCGGCCCGTCACGTTCTGGAGCGCGTTCAAGGACTGTTAAAGCATCAGTCTGGTGTTACTCATCAAGTGTCATGACTCAAACCAACCGGTCCGTCTGTTAATGCCGTCTGACTTCCTGTCTGCGGCTCTCGGCTGCGAGCCCGTTGGTTCCTGCTGAAGACGTGAATCTTTAAATATGGATGATGGGTCCTCCCAGATGTTGACTGTTGTAAAGGGACAAACAGATTAAAGTCTGCTGATTATTCTGTATTTTTCTTATTGTCGACAAATCCCAACAGCACGTCGGTCCGTCTGTTAATGCCGTCTGACTTCCTGTCTGCGGCTCTCGGCTGCGAGCCCGTTGGTTCCTGCTGAAGACGTGAATCTTTAAATATGGATGATGGGTCCTCCCAGATGTTGACTGTTGTAAAGGGACAAACAGATTAAAGTCTGCTGATTATTCTGTATTTTTCTTATTGTCGACAAATCCCAACAGCACGTCGGTCCGTCTGTTAATGCCGTCTGACTTCCTGTCTGCGGCTCTCGGCTGCGAGCCCGTTGGTTCCTGCTGAAGATCTTTAAAAACACAGATCTGTAGTTTCCTGTTTGAAAAGCCTCAGTAGTTTAAACAGCTGCTCGCTGTAGTTTCTATCAGACCAACAGCAGGAAACAGAGCGTCTGTCGGGGACTATTTCCAGCGGCGGATGAATCCACGTGTGGTGCTGTAGTGAGCGTTTGGGGCAGCAGGACGGTGTGTGTGTGTGAGTCAGAATAAACTACAGTGTGTGTGTGTCCGGTGTGCACGATGTCCTTGAATGTGACACCGTCGTGATGTCCCCCGCCTCGTTAGTTGGACACGTGGTGCGGCAGTCCTGCGTCAGACTGTAGCAAGTTAACGTGTTGTTCGTATTCTGTTTGCGTGTGTGTGTCAGATGGGAGGTCCGGCCTACAGCAACCAGTTCATGGCCCACTCTGGCCCCCGCGGCCCCCCCGGCATGGCTCCTGGAGGAATGGGCCCCGGGCCCGGACCTACCAGGGGCCCTCCCTCTATGGGCCCCATGTATGGACCTGGAGGCGGCCCGCAGAGGGTCCCTCAGCACCCAAACTACGGCCCTGGACCGCAACAGGGCCACCTGAGGCCCCCACAGGGCCTCAAGCGGCCCTACAGCTCTGAGGTGAGTCCGGAGGTTTCTACAGACACGTTGAGCACTAAAGCGGAATTATTTGAAGATAATTAAAATCACGGGATTTTATCGAAAGTATAAACTGGTTCGTGTCCTTCGTCCTCAGTCTTTCCCAGGAATGTCTCAGCAGTACGGCGTTCCGGTCGGTTCCAGCGTGAGCGTGATGTCCGCTCCCGTTGGCGCCGGTGGTTCAATTCCGGGTTCAGGCGGAGGCGGCCACGCCGGCCCCGGCCCGTACGCCGGCCCCAACATGCAGTACCACCCAGGTGAGACGTCTGCAGGTGATGTTAAGGACACTGCAGGTTTAAAGTTCAGTCTTTATTGTCCCGCATGGAAAATTTGGCTTTCTGAGTAAAAACAGCCTCGTCATCGCTGCTAAAAGTAATTAT
>CM050846.1:957500-985000 GCA_027580175.1 Siniperca scherzeri | reverse complement strand
GAGCTGTTTTGGAAACTCTACAAACACGATCGCTCGGAGCCACGACGACCTCGGCCCCCGAGTCCGTTTCGTTTCTGACGACGCTGCTGTTTGTTTTCACGGCTCAATAACGCTCTCGTGTGTGTGTGTGTGTGTGTGTGTGTGTGTGTGTGTGTGTGCGTGTCAGACCGGACCTGGAGCTCCAGTTTAAGTGTTACCACCACGAGGATCGACAGATGAACACCAACTGGCCCGCCTCCGTCCAGGTCCGACCTTCGCCCTCCTCCTTTTTATCTCTTTCTTCTTTCTGCAGTGAGGTGTTTCGTTACGTTTTTATTTACCTGCTCCTCCTCCTCCTCCTCCTCCTCAGGTGAGTGTGAACGCGACTCCTCTCACCATCGAGCGAGGCGACAACAAAACTTCCCATAAGCCTTTGTACCTGAAGCAAGTCTGCCAACCGGGCAGGAACACCATCCAGATCACCGTCACCGCCTGCTGCTGCGTAAGAACACACGCAGCCTACACGCCGGACTTGATTCACCTCCCAGGAGGTTTGACTGAACGCACACCTGTCTGTCTCTCTGCAGTCTCACCTGTTCGTCCTCCAGCTGGTTCATCGGCCGTCGGTCCGCTCGGTGCTGCAGGGTCTGATGAAGAAGAGGCTGCTGCCTGCGGAGCATTGCGTCACCAAGAGTAAGGAGCGTTCGGGTTTATTACGACTTTGATCACCTCTGTGAGTAACGGCAACACTGCAGTCTGACAAACGGCAATGGCTGACACGGCGACCGTTATTCTTTAGCTGAACTATCGACCCTCCGGTCCTGCTTATTGATCCCTAACAACACGCGGAGCGTAGCGCCCGGGGGTGTCCACCCACGAGGAGCGCCCAGTCAGCAGGTTTCTCTCCTCAGCTGATTCTTTTTGTTTCATTCTGTCGTGTTTTAAAAACCGATCTGGTGACGGGAAAAAGCACCAAAATATCTCGGTTTCTAAACGCGAACGCCGAGGGGTTAGCGTAAGGCCGCAGGAAGCTGTAGCTCTTTCACAATAAAAGCAGTCAGAATCAGAAATCCTTTATTGATCCCCGAAGGGAAACTCTTTGTTCCAGCAGCTCGTCTTTACGTCAGCGCACACAGGAGGAAGTACTAGCAAACAATATGATACACTATAAAACTATAAAACTATAAACAGGTCAGAAGGTAAATGAAGTATCAGGTATAAGTATAAAATAAAATAAGTGTCGAGTACCAGGTGGGTTTACCGGCTGATGATGAAAGTACAGAATAAAATACAGTGTCACCAAATAAGTAATGAGCGGAGGTGCATGTGCTGTCGAGAGTAATGGAGGTTTATAATATCGATAACAATAAATAAGAAAAACTAACAGGAAAACTAATATTGCACAATTATTCAATAATGGCGGAGATGTTAATGATCAGTGTCCAGTTTAGTGACTTCGGGTCAGACAGACTGACACTTAGAGGGAGGAGCTAAAGAGTCTGATGGCCACAGGCAGGAGTGACTTCCTGTGGCGCTCTGTGGTGCATTGTGGGGGGACGAGTCTTCCGCTGAAGGCGCTCCTTTGTTTGACCGGCGCGTCATGGAGCGGGTGGGAGACGCCGTCCAAGATGGCGTGTAGTTTACCCAGCATCCTCCTCTCTGACACCACCGCCAGAGAGTCCAGCTCCGCCCCCACAACGTCACCGGCCTTACGGGTCAGTTTGCTGAGTCTGTTGGCGTCCGCTACCCTCAGCCTGCTGTCCCAGCATGCAACAGCATACAGGACAGCACCGGCCGCCACAGACTCATAAAACATCCTCAGCATCGTCCGGCAGATGATGAAGGACCTCAGCCTCCTCAGGAAACAGAGGCGGCTCTGGCCCTTCCTGTAAACAGCCTGAGTGTTCTTGGTCCAGTCCAGTTTATAGTCCATGTGGACTCTCAGGTACTTGTAGTCCTCCACAGTGTCCACACTGACCCCCCTGGATGGTCCCTGGTGCCTTGGCCCCCCGCAGATCCACAACCAGCTCCTTAGACTTTGTGACTTCATAGTAACGGACTCTTAGTGGCAACTTAAATCTCCTGAAGATTAACGAGGTTTCTGTGTGTTTTGGTGTCTTCTCGCCCAAATAACCCTAAATCCAAACGCCACACCGTCTGTGCGAGCAGAGTCCGAACAAGGCGGTCGGCCGTCTTTGTGTCCGTTTCTCACGCTGTCCGCTTCGTTTGTGTCGCAGTAAAGAGGAACTTCAGCAGCGGCTCGATCCCCGGGACCCCCGGGTTAAACGGAGAGGACGGCGTGGAGCAGACCGCCATCAGAGTCTCGTTAAAATGTCCCATCACTTTTCGCCGCATCCAGCTGCCCGCCAGAGGTCACGACTGCAGACACATACAGGTCAGAGCCACAGCCAATCAGAACGCTCCACACTCTGTGATGTCACAGCAGAAGCCCAGTTTTCACCAGGAGTCAAATCAGGATGCTTTAATCCGAGTGGACATACTGCCTGTCTCACTCTCTGTCTGTCTGTCTGTCTCACTCTCTGTCTGTCTGTCTCACTCTCTGTCTGTCTGCCTGTCTCTCTGTCTGTCTGTCTCACTGCCTGTCTGTCTCACTGCCTGTCTCACTGTCTGTCTGTCTGCCTGTCTGTCTCACTCTGTCTGTCTGTCTCTCTGTCTGTCTGCCTGTCTCTCTGTCTGTCTGTCTCACTGCCTGTCTGTCTCACTGCCTGTCTCACTGTCTGTCTGTCTGCCTGTCTGTCTCACTGTCTGTCTGACTGTCTCACTCTCTGTCTGTCTGTCTCTCTGTCTGTCTGCCTGTCTCTCTGTCTGTCTGTCTCACTGCCTGTCTGTCTCACTGCCTGTCTGCCTGCCTGTCTGTCTCACTGTCTGTCTGCCTGCCTGTCTCACTGTCTGTCTGTCTGCCTGTCTGTCTCTCTGTCTGTCTGTCTCACTGCCTATCTCACTGCCTGTCTGCCTGTCTCTCTGTCTGCCTGCCTGTCTCTCTGTCTGCCTGCCTGTCTGTCTCACTGCCTGTCTGCCTGCCTGTCTGTCTCACTGCCTGTCTCTCTGTCTGCCTGCCTGTCTCTCTGTCTGCCTGCCTGTCTCACTGCCTGTCTCACTGCCTGTCTGTCTCACTGTCTGTCTCACTGCCTGCCTGTCTCACTGCCTGTCTCACTGCCTGTCTGTCTCACTGTCTGTCTCACTGCCTGTCTCTCTGTCTCTCTGTCTGCCTGCCTGTCTGTCTCACTATCTGTCTGTCTCTCTGCCTGTCTGTCTCACTGACTGCCTGTCTGTCTGCAGTGTTTTGATCTGGAGTCGTACCTGCAGCTCAACTGTGAGAGAGGAACGTGGAGATGCCCAGTCTGCAAGTATGACACACACACACACACACACACACACACACACACACACACATCTTATCTCCCCTATAACCTGTGTGTGTGTGTGTGTGTGTGTGTGTGTGTGCGCAGTAAAACGGCCCTGCTGGAAGGTCTGGAGGTGGATCAGTACATGCTGGGGATCCTCATCTACGTTCAGAAGTAAGAATAAACTGTGAAGGTTGAAAACTTTGAGTAGTTTGAAATAGTTGTGACGGATGTACAGGGAAGTACTGCAGTTCTGAGGTACTTGTACTTCACTTGAGTACGTGGACTCTCTGTTACAGCCCTTCTGATCCGATCAGCTGATCATTACCATTGGAGATCAATAACGACAGTCATTGTTTTTCTCTGCTCAGCATCAGAAAATAGTGAAAAATCTGCGTCACGACATCCTTACGCTTAAAAGTCCTAAAAATGTCTCGTTTGTCTTTGCTACGTAAGCGGTTTTCAGAATGATCGTGTGTCGATCAGCTCATTGATTAATGATCGCTGTCTCCCCCGTCCGTCCCCGTCCGTCCCCGTCCCCGTCTCCCCTCAGCTCGGAGTACGAGGAGATCACCATCGACCCGGTGTGCAGCTGGAAGCCGGTTCCTGTGAAGCCAGACGTCCACGTGAAGGAGGAGTCCGACGGCCCCGTGTTGAAGCGCTGCCGGACGCTCAGCCCCAGTCACATGGTCCTACCCAGTGTCATGGAGATGATTGCATCGCTAGGCCCCGCCCCCTCCGCGGCCTCCTCCTCCTCCTCCCCGATGCCCTACCCCTCCCTGCCCGCAGGGGGCAGCAGCAGCAACAGCAGCCACACACCAGACTACCCCGGGCCAGGTACGCAGGGCGGAGCCGAGCGTAGACAGAAGCGTTGAAGTGAAGCGTTTATCTCCCAGTGGGCGGGGCCCACCTGTGGGCGGGGCCCACCTGTGGGCGGGGCAGTTAAAATCTAACACTGAACAAATCCAGTAATCTCCAGGAGAAAGGGAAGTAAACAAATACACAAACAAACTCTGGTACCTGCTAAGAAAGTTGTTATTATTATTATTATTATTATTATTTGAAGAAACTTTTTAAAAGGTTTGTGTTTTTAGTTGCGAACAGTTTGACTGTTTAGATTAAGGCGGCGTCGTCCCTCATTCGTCCAGGAGCGTTACCATCGTAGAAAAGGTTTCAGTCGTGGTCGTCTGGACGCTGTTTTCAGAATCGAGACGTTTCGGCTCCCATCCGGAAGTCATTCTCAACTGTGAAAATGGTCTGAGAACTCAGAAATTTAAGCTACTCTGTGTTGCTTAAGCCCCGCCCTCAGGGAGGAGTCTACCTGAGTATCTGTTGATTAGCTAGTTTCACCTGAAACTGAACTAATAGTTCCCATGATGGCCCAGTAATCAGTAATCAGGCCTATTGTTTTCTGGCTGCACCTCCCTCATCACTGTTAAGTACCTGATTAGCATGTGATCGGCTTGACCACGGTGTTAATACACTGTGATAGACTTTGGGCAGGTTGAATCTCAGACCACCATTTCTGTTCAAAGAGGGGTTTTCTTTTTTCACAAAAACGGCTTCTTTGACTCCTCTTTCAAACCAGCTCTTCTCTCTACTCAGACTCTTCACCTCGCTGTCTTCAAATGTGCGGTTTGTAGCTTTTAGACGCTAACGCACGGCGCTCTGCGATCCCGAGTCAGCGTGTCGTCTGAGCTGATGAAGTCTTGATTCTGAAAACGGCGTCCAGACGACTGCGACCGAAACCTTTTTCTATGTTCAGATTAACGCCGTAGTGTCTTTGTTGTCCGCCTCGGAGGGAAGGTTTGTCTTTGTCTCCGTACAAACGCTGCACAGCATTCAAACGTACAGGAAACACAGCGCGCGACGCGCAGCGCTGCAAACGGGCAGGTGCTTATATAAATAATACAAGAGCGACAACGACGAGTACAGACATCCGTTAACCGCCTCCACTAAAGGATCGATTATTGGCCAGTAATCAGTGTCGGAGGAGGTAATGCCGACCGATGTGAAGGCTCTGCAGCTTCCGACTCCACGGTCCCCGACCAATCATAGCCCGCCGCCGTTCACGACCTGCGTGATGTCATCGGGAAGGAGGTGCTAGGGGCCCACTTCCGAGAACAAGCGTGTAAACAAACATGGCGTCCGAAGCGGAGTGTGTGTGTGTGTGTGTGTGACTGCTCCGCCTCGCGGCGCCAACAGCGTGTTTACAGGTGAGCAGCGCTCTGAGCTCCTATTGGTCAGCGTCACCAGCGTCACCTGTTCGCACTCGGCGAGAGACGGCACGAGCGTTCGGGCGCGTCGGTCTTCCTGTCGGGACGTGGTGAGGCGTCTCTGCGTTACCTGGTGGACAGTGCTCCACAGTGGAGCTGAACGTCTCTGATCGGACGTATTGATCGTGTTTGTGTCTCCTCCTCAGCTCCGTCCTATCCCAGTCAGTCCGGCTTCTCAGACTTCAGTGGACCTGGGACTCCGGGGGTCGGGGGGGACTTCTCCTCCCCCGGTCCTCCCCCTCTCTCCTACCAGTCTGAGCTCTCCAGTGCCCTCCTCACCCCCGACAAACCTCCCCCTCACCCGCTGGCTGGACAGGTACAGTACCCATCATCTTCATCGTCACGCTTCATTAGTTAAGAACACAAGAGTCATGTGCCGCCTCCTCTTCCTCCTCCTCCTCCTCCTCCCCTCCTCTTCCTCCTCCTCTCCTCCTCCTCCTCCTCTTCCTCCCCTCCTCTCTCCTCCTCCTCCTCCTCCTCTTCCTCTCCTCCTCTCCCCTCCTCCTCCTCTCTCCTCCTCCTCTCCTCCTCTCCTTTTCCTCTTCTTCTCCTCCTCTTCCTCTCCTCCTCTCCTTTTCCTCTTCCTCCTCCTCCTCCTCCTCCTCTCCTCCTCTTCCTCCTCCTCCTCCTCCTCCTCCTCCTCCTCCTCCTCCTCTCCTCCTCCTCTCCTCCTCCTCCTCTCCTCCTCCTCCTCTTCCTCTCCTCCTCCTCTTCCTCTCCTCTTCCCTCCTCTTCCTCCTCCTCCTCTCCTCCTCCTCCTCCTCCTCCTCCTCTTCCCCTCCTCTTCCTCTTCCCCTCCTCCTCCTCCTCTTCCCCTCCTCTTCCTCTCCCCCTCCTCCTCCTCCTCCTCCTCCTCCTCCTCCTCCTCTTCCCCTCCTCCCTCTCCTCCCCTCCTCTCCCCTCCTCCTCCTCCTCCTCTCTCAGATGTCAGTCTCGGGCCGTCTGGACTCCACTTCCCATGGTGCTCCTCTCTCCCAGCAGCAGTCGCAGGGTCTTCACGGAAACTCCCAACTGGGGGGCGGCAACCAGATGATGCACCGTAGCAACCAGAACCCCCGTCTCCACGGCGACAGCTCCTTTGGTCTCGGGGGGTCTGCGGAGGTTCCTGAGCCGTCTCTGGACGTGAGTACGAACCCGACCCCGAATGTTTTAGGAAGACAACAGAAAAGTGATGTTTTGCTCAGAAACGCGTCTCCCCGGTTTCTCCGCAGTTGCTCCCGGAGCTGACCAACCCGGACGAGTTGCTGTCGTACCTCGGCCCGCCGGACCTCCCGAACAACAACAACAACGACGACCTGCTGTCGCTGTTCGAGAACAACTGAAGCCACGCAGGCTCGCGCTCGCACCTCCGGAGCCCAGGCTCTGCTGTAAGATACGAACTCCTCCTCTGCTCGCCCGCCAACACGGCAGGCGCTCCAACATGGCCGCCGTCCGCACAGGCCGGAGCGGACGACAAGAAGGAAACGAAACAAAAAACAACAACAACTTTTAAATCTGAGAACTCTTTGATGTGTGACTATGAACTTTGACGGTAACTTTATTTTATTGTTTGTTTTTTATTCTCTGAAACTGTATTTTGATGCTTCGCCCTTCATTCCCCGTCGGGCCGGCGGCCTCGCCGCTCGCAGGCGCCCGTTACGAACTATTTAAAGTGACTGTTGGTGACGACCACACCGCCGCTCCTAACTGCACGTCACACACACACACACACACACACACACCGTCACTGCTGGGCGCTCCGCACGTCGTCCCTCAGTTTCTACGTTTCTTCCAGACAAACGTTGGTTTCAGTTCATTTGAAAACGCAGAGATGATCGTCCGCGTGGAGTCCGGCAGAGCTGAGAAGGAGACGTGACGTGCGGTTAGAGAGCCGTGTGGTCCCGTTTTTTTTTAAAGCCAGAATATTTCTGGTCCAAATGAGTTTTAAATGTGATGCTATAAAAAGAAGAAGACGAGCTTTAAAGGAGCAGTCGGCTGCGTCGGCTGCGGACACACGTGGAGACGCCGAAGGCGGCGTCCACAAAGAGGAACTGTCGAGTCCGTGAAAAGTCCCAAAAAGACGAAGCGTTTACACTGAGCCACAGCGTCGCAGGGAGGGTCCGGTTTGAAACGCAGAGCTGCAGATAACGAATGTTTGTTCGTGTGTGTGTGGTTATATTTTTAGACCGCTCGTCTTTAAAAACACAGAATCGTTCCAGCCTCCGTTTCTCGCCTCCGATCAGTTCCGGCCCGTCGGAGCGGTTCGAGTAAATCCAGCAGCTGCGGCCGTTTCAGTGGCTCGGGATCGCGGATGCCGGACTGAAACGATGAGTCGGTTAATCAAGTTGACGGAAAAATAATCGGCGGCGATCTAGATTAACCGACGAATCTTTTTTTTTTTAGTCTATGAAATGTCAAAAATGTCCATCCGAGTTTCCCAGAGTTCAGTGCGACGTCTTGTTTTAGAAACCCGAAGACATTCGGCTGCCATTTTTTCCACTTGATTTGCTTAAAGACGCGAACTGTGTCTCCGCGCTGCTGCGCACGAGTTTCCCGTCTGCACCGGAGTGCGTCTGCTGCGAGGGGAAGCTGTGCTGCTCCTCGGGGCTTTGTAATGCTTTGTTAGCAAGCCCGCTGAGTTCTTCTTCTTCTGGTGTTTTTTTAGCCGTTATTTCCCCCCCCCCTCCTGTGGACTGCAGCCGGGCCTACGGAGGTTTACGTCTAGCGCGGGAAAGCCGAGACGGACGGCGCCTCGCTGCGGAAGACGTCTGATTCATCCAGCAGGCGGCGTTCTGCAGCTTCACCACCGGAACGCCGAGCGGAGCAGCACGGCGCAGGCGCTGAGCGCGTTGACACGCTTTGCACCGGCGTCCGGAGAATCCCCGTTATCTGCTGCGCTCGTGAACGTCACGTCCTGGGCTCAGAAACGTGGGTGGTGTTCCCGTCGTGTGAACGGCGAGCCGAAGCGCCAGGCTTCTCCCGTCAAACCGCCTCATTTAGGAAGTGGGTCGAATTTCTGCCAGATCGGCTGTCGTTTGGAGAAAATCGCTTAATGCGGAGAAGGCGTTCGCAGAAACGCAAGGCAATATAAAAAGACACGGAAGGAGCGAAAGAAAGTTAAAATAAGCTGAAATAGAAAGAAACGCTGCAGTGGCTGAGTGTAAATGTATTAAATCACATCTGGATTTTATCAGATATGAAAAGTGTAAATGCCCCGAGGAAGGACAAGGACCCACTTTAGGGCAACTTTGTGAGGCAACTGCTTGGACAAAGTTGCCTGCAACAAAGAAAGAAAGAAAGAAAATGTGCCGAGTTGCTCGGAGAGTTGCCGTTCTTGCCTCAGACTGTTTTTGCTGAGCTCGCAGCCACCGAGCTCGATCAACCCGTTTGTATATGTAATAATTACAGAGTCCATCTTCATCCTCCTCCTCCTCCTCCTCCTCCTCATCATCGTTCTGTATGTTGTAAAGTGACTAGAGTCCGGACAGTTGTGGTGTCTCCAAAAAAATAAACCTGTACATGATCACACTGTATGATTCAGTAACGATGCTAAGAAGAAGAATAACCTTTGTAATTTAATAAACACACACTGGAAAGACACACAGAGGAGAACATGTGGTGCTTTTAATAAAGTTTGATACACAGTTAATCCTGTATAACTGTATGAAATGATTTGCCGTGAGTGGAAAAGGACGAACGGCCGACTGGAGGAGCTGCAACCGTTACTTATTGATCAGCGTTTTAATCGATAATGAAAGGAATGGTTGGTTGGTTGGCCGCAGCCCTGAGAAGCACAAGAACGGGTTAGTAACTAACCAGATTAGTAAAACTAGAACACAGCGGACATTATGAGCACCTACTATGTACAAAATGAAGCGTAAACATACGTATAAAGTTTTTTTTTAACAGATGAGATGCGTTAATGATCCCGGTGGGAAACTGCATTGTTAACCAAGAAAGATCACACAAAACACAAATGAAAATGAAAATGAAAAAATCCATAATAAAGTAGAACGACGTGAAAACTCGCCACAGCGCTCCAGCAGCCGAGGTGGATCGTCTCGGGTACTGAAGATGGCTGGATCCGCCGGACTGGACTAAACCTGGTAGATTTACAGCGGCCACTTTATTACGTACACCTGGAAAGTCTGTCGCGGATTCTGCCTTTACAGAGAGGTTTTCATTTAACTTAATGTTTATTATAGAGGCCGTAGTCTGTGGTGGTGTTGGACCGGACTGTGTTATATTTAAATGTGCTTCTAATGTTCTTCCTTACTCGTGTTTCCTCTGGCGCCACCATCAGGTCGACACGTCAACGCGTCCGACGCTTTGGTTTCTGACCGAACACCTGCAGAGCTGCTGGCGTTCCCATCGGCCTCGGCTGCGCTCTGTGTTCACTGCTAACCAGCTAATGTTAGCATGCTAACAGGCTAAACTAAGATGGCGAACATTATACCTGCTAAACATCAACATGCTAACATTATCATTGTGAGCATGCTAGCATGCTGATGTTAACATGTAGCTCAGGTACAGCCTCGCAGAGCAGCTAGCATGGCTAACTTACATTTGGAGAGTCTTTATCTCCGATGTCCAGGTTGGAAACCGCTGCACCAGAGTTAATTGAGAAAATGCACTTTTTTTTATACTTTGGGTGAACTGACCCTTTAACAGACTGGTCCAGCCTCTGACTGTCTGACCTGTTTGTCCTGGAAACTCTTCTTTCGTCCTGCCAAGCTTGACAACGTTACAGGATAGATGTTCATTTTATCGTGTCTTCGGGGGCGAGGGGGGGCTGAATTCCCCCCCCCGTCATGGTGCCGCCGCCGCCTCTCTGTGAGCATCAACCAGAGGTCATTAAAGGTCACTGATCGATACCAAACCCCCGCCATCACCCTCCGCCTCTCTCTCAGGATCTACATCTCAGCTGCGAACCTGAGAGGAACGACCGCCTCCCAACAGGCCTCATGTACAAGAGCAGTTGGTTTAAAAAGGTAGAAATTTAACCTGCAGGCTGGTCTGAACTGTGGCTTTGATGGAACTTAATCTGGTCCAGATCAGGTACGGCAGAGGTTACCATGTTAATCTGCCCGGGTCAAATGTGAGCCAACAAAGGCAGGGAAGAAGAAGACTGCAAGCTAGTTAACAATTAAACAATGCTGGATTTAAAATTTGACTTTGCAAATGTTTGATGAGGAAGGAAATGCACTCTGCACATTTGTTAGAGCTCCGGGATTCACACAGTGTGTTTTGGTGAGAAACGCTGGATGTAAACTTTTGTTTGTTTACAGGGAAACTCCACCTTTGATCTGACAGCTGATGGGTTAGCTCGCTTTTGTGTAACCGGTGTTATCTTGGCGATAAGAAAACACCAAAGTTAAGTTTGAACTCATATGGTTAAATGGCCATTTCTAAGAAACGCTGTGCTCCTTCGTAACAAATGAACGGCAGATTCTTAATTTGAAAAGCTGTTTGTTTAGCCTGGCTGACATTATGTTAGCTTCTTGCTCTGTAACGTTAAGCTAATGGTGGGTTTCAGATAGCTTAGCCCACTAACATTATCACCTTTCTCAAGCTTTCTCTGTAGTGTTGAGGTTATTTTAGGTGACAAATTAACCATTTAGATTTTGAATTTGCGTTCATCAAAACAATGAACATTTGCTCAATTTTGTGAGGACCTGCTAGCGGGAGAAGCTAGCTCTAGCTAGTAGCCTCACCTTCTATCAGCCAGCCCGTTGGTCGTTTACCGGTGGCTCAGTCAGATTTCACCACACTTCAATAAACATTAATACATTTAAACAAACTGTGGCAGTGACACACACGATATAACTTTGTTTTATTGTAAATATACATTATATATATATATATATATATATATATATATATATATATATATATATATATATATATATTACAGTTGAACTTACTGAGTCCTGTTGTTGCAAGTTTGAACTCTGTTAGCCCTGCCAACGCTATGCTAGCTTTAAGTCCTCTTCCTTGCCACTGTTGCCAAGTGCTTGCTCATGGTGGGAAGTAAATAATATTAATTCATAAATAACCTGCTCCACAGGAAAAGTGCAGTGAGATTACTTCTGTCATGAATTGGCGGTATATAAATAAAAAATTTAATTATTTGATTAAGAGAGTTTGTACACAGCAATGGCTGACTGGATTTCTTCAGCACAGTGGTCCTTAACCCCGCGACAAGGGCGGGAGTTCGTGTGTTTCCCCCCTGGTTAAGACAAAGTCCTTCAACTTTAGTTCGGCTTCTCTCAGTCTGAGATCCCTCGTGCGTGGAAGTTAAAAGTTGGTTAAGTGAGTCTAACGTGGTTTAAACGCCGAACACAAACTCGTTCCGTTAACTTTGTCGTCTCTTTGTGCGGAGAACCGGACGGACCGCGCCCTGGCCGCGTGACCGCATTTCCACATTTTCTCCTGACAGCGGGAGCGCGCGCTGACTGCGGGACTTGACGTTCACCCACCGCGTGCGCTGCACGCATTTGATTGGACGCCCGAGCTGTCAGTGATCCGTGGCGCGCGCTGCTCCGGTACTCGTGAGCTCAAGTTTTTTAGGACCGGGGCAACGGAACGGGGCGGTGTTGCGTGTCTCGCGCCGTTTGAAAAAGCCGGAAAACATCCAATCTCCGCCCAAGCGGTCCACTCTGTTGTCGGAATCAAACACACCGTGAGATGTGTCCGTCCACTTACAGACCAATAAGAAATTAGATTCAGCCGTTCTGGCTGCTGATTCGCTAAAGCAAGGTGCCAATTAAATACACCAGCGTTACCAATTGGCTTGCTGTGATGTTACACCGCCCACCGGCTTGTTATATAAAATAAATCCACAGCCCTCCATCTTTTTCGGTTCCTTGTGGCCACCCGTGTCCCTTCGCCGGAAAACCGCTCAGTCCAGCCGCTCCAGTTCAGCCTGCTGAAATGGCCAAGCCCAGAGTCTTCTTCGATATCACCTCTGACGGTGCCTCCGTAGGACGGATTGTGATGGAGGTAAACCGATCTCTGTGATGCACAGTGTAACGTTAGCCCGGAGCGATTAACCGTTACTGTCAGCCAGGCTGGTTGGTGTTAGCCCGCGGCCAGTCAGACGCCGCCGCTGCGTCGCAGCTCCCCGCCTCTGCTTTGTGTCTTTGTGGGCATTAGGTCACTTCAGGCTGCAGGAAGTTAAAAACCCTGCTGCTCACCTTAAGTCTGCGTTTAGCACGCAGGAGCCGACGTTAGCCGAGCTGTCACGAACACGGTTGTCTTGAAGGGACCCCGTGCACGTGTATGTGGCTCCTAGCCAGCGGTGCGCGGTGCTAGCCGACCGGATAGCGGAGCTCTACGCCATTAACGTCAAAGCAGGTGTAGCTTTATTCTGCTGTACTTGCGGAGGACATTATTATACTTAAAATGTTATAAACTGTTTGTAAATGCTTATCACAGAATCTGTCATGTGACGTTAATGATATCCGGTAAAAAAAAAAAAAATGGAAGGAACAGACATGTTTAGTTTTAAACAGCCTCAGGGGTGAGCTTTCGTCACGCTGAGGCCCATAAAAGGCCCGCGGCCCATGTTTGAGTCGTGAAGAGACTCGCTGTCGGGGCAGTAGCTGGCTGAGCTAATGCTACCAGTCTGAGCTAATGCTACCAGTCTGAGCTAATGCTACCAGTCTGAGCTAATGCTACCAGTCTGAGCTAATGCTAACTCAACATTCAGTCACACTGAGCGCGTAGCAGCGCGGATACAGATCAGCTCGTGCGCGGCGTGCAGCTCGCGCTCTTCTTTGTTTCGCGGCCTTCACGCAAGCCCGGGAAACGTCCGCTGCTGTCAATGAAAGCTACTCCAACCCGCGGGCTACTCTTTTATTTTTTATTTATTTTAATTTCAGTATAAAATGTGCGGCGGATTTTTGGCCATAGCACGATGTAAAGTACAAAATGTACCGCGTGCGGTGTTTTTTGTATGTTAGCGGTGGAAGCTAACTGCGCCGGTTCTTGTCGTGGACATTCTGGAAAGTTCCACGGTGCCGCCGCCGGGGGGGGAGGGGAGCGCTAGCTGCACGATACAAAAATGCGGATGTAGGGAGATGGCTGAAGCAAACGCGTTACCTTTTTATTTTTTATTATATTTGTGCCCACAATTAATAAGAACAATGTGACTTAACAGACAGTAGGTATTATAATGGCTCCGTTGTCACGCAGGCTGTTTTGTACCCGTCGTTTTTACGACATCCAACTGCAAGCTAAAAGCTGCTAGCATGCTGGCTAACACGTCCAGCCATTTTGTGCACATAGCGGTAGCTGTGCCCCGCTATGGGCGTTCCCGAGATATGGCACGAGTTCTGAGCTAGATTTGAACCCAAAGACCTCCCAGCTTAAACGGTGCACAGCTCCACGCCTCGGACACACCAGCTAACGTTGGTCTTTTAACTACTGGGTGGTGTTACAGGTAATCTGAGCTTTTGGCGGCATCTGGAGCCAGACGGCTTCTTAATTTATAAAGGTATGGTTTCTGTTACTGCTGAGCAGGTGGAAGGCTGTACAGCAGCTGTTCTGAGATCTGCTGCAGCCCCTCCTGCGCCCCCCTCCCTCTGAACATACTTGCATGGTAGCGTCACTGCTGTGCAGGGCATGCAGATATCCCAGTGTGGTGCAATGCTGCATTCCCGTCTCGCATGACAGGGCACGGTTACCTCACACTAATCACATAATAACCTGATGTGTGTTTAATCGTCAGAACTGCTGCCTGCAGGCTACGGTTTTCTTGAAATGTATTTAACTTAATGTTGCCTTTTAAAAAGTAAAGCGGAGTCTAATCTATCTTTCAAACCAACGGTGTATGGAGCTAATTTTAGCATAAATGTGCTGAGATAACAGAGTGTAGGTCTGTCATTTAAAATGGCACATGTCCAACATTGCAGGATGACTTATTAAGGCTGCAATTTGGTTTTCATTTCTGCAGGGAGGCTCCATTTATCTCCTTTACAGCTGGACATTAAGCAACTGGACATATGTGCAGATTTTTTCCATCAGTGTAACGATTCTGCTTGCTACACAGAACAAAGGGCACAGTTTCTGATAAACTCTGGTTTTGGCTCGTTGCCTGAATGGCAACAAGCCAAATGTTAACTCACTGACTGGTTAATGATTTAACAACTTTGACTCTCTTCAAATCTTATTTCCGACAGTCTTTAACTATTGAGTTCACACCCTGTTTGCTCATAACAACAATTAACTGGCTTTGGCTGTGTTTTTTTTTTTTGTTTCCACAGCTCGACGCCGACGTGGTGCCCAAGACTGCTGAAAACTTCCGTGCCCTCTGCACCGGCGAGAAGGGCTTCGGCTACAAGGGCTCCATCTTCCACCGCATCATCCCTGACTTCATGTGCCAGGTGATGCAGCCGTGAAACAATTCAGCTTGTGTATAGGTTTAAGTAGGGCCGTTTGTGTATTGATCAGGAATCCCGCAGGTCCTTCAAAGTTTGTGACTTTGACGGGAAAGTCGGGCCTTTTTTGTGGGTGTTGTATGTCAGAGAATAGCCGTCAGGTTCGGGGGTGTGTGGTAATTTGTTCGTTCAACGTGCAGGGCGGCGACTTCACCAACCACAACGGAACTGGTGGAAAGTCCATCTACGGCAACAAGTTCGCCGACGAGAACTTCACTCTGAAGCACACCGGTCCCGGCATCCTGTCCATGGCCAACGCCGGACCAAACACCAACGGGTCCCAGTTCTTCATCTGCACGTCCAAAACAACGTGGTAAGCGCTCACACCCCTAGCGTTGCTAGCGGTCTTCAATGTGGCTAGATTATGCCACACGTGAATTTGCATAGTCATTACTATCCGTTTAAATAGTTTAATAAAAGAAAATAAATAAATCCAGCTAAACGAACTAGAATCCAGACACTGGAATAAACTCGCTCTTGTGTACTGTGTGTCTTTTGAGGGGAAAATAAAACATTTGACTTAAATTCAGAACAAAAACACCGGAGGAGAAGTTACCGGGACAAACAACGGCCGTCACTGATCGGTCACTGCGTACGCGTTTTTCACAGCTCGCTCGCATTTCTGTCGGCAACACGGCACAAACACAAACGGTCCGTCCTGTTAACGACGTGGCGTTCTGTCGTGCGTTCATCTGCTGGTACGGACATCGTACACGTGGAGATGTAGTACCAGTTCGATCGGTTGTGGCGGGAGCTTTCCATCTCCTCCGTTAACAAAATGAAATTCAAATGTTCTCTTTTCTTTTAAACAAAAAACAAACTGATTTAGTCCGGTCAGTGCTCCGTCCACTGAATGAATTTGGTTGGGGGGGCTAAGGGGGCAGCTTGGACGCTGGCTGATAAAGATGGAGGAGAGCAGCGCTTCGTAGATCGTCGCTCTCCCAGCGGCGTGGTGGGGTTTCAGCTGCGGCCTTCATTGCAGGCTTTATTATACGGAAGCTGTTTAGGCTCTACGCGTTTCAGATGTATGACTTTTCTTTCTTTTTTTTTGTATCACGTGGCAGCTGGTTTAGCTGCTCCGGGACAAACGGCGAGCAGATCGGAGCGCTTTCAACGTTCAGACACTAATTGCTCTGCTCGTCGTTTCGAATACGTAAACCCCCGGCGTGACGTGCAGGAAGCTACGGCTTCGTTTCACACCCGCCGCCATGTCGGCTTTGCGCAGAACTTGATCATCGGGACGTCTGATGATCACCTCTTCTCATAACTACCAGATCAAGATCTCATGATTATGGGAATTTTCTTTAATAATGAATAACGTGTCTCCTGCAGGCTTGATGGGAAGCACGTGGTGTTCGGGAGGGTGATCGAGGGGATGGACATTGTAAGGAAGATGGAGGCGAACGGCAGCCAGAGCGGCAAAACCAAATCCAAGATCGTCATCGCCGACTGTGGGCAGCTCTGAGCTCCAGCACTTAACCCTCTTCTGCTCGCCCTGTAGCCATGCCCCTGTAGGCTCCGCCCCCCTCTCTGCCATTCAACATTCCTATTGATGGAGATTCAGCTGATCCCCCACCCCCTTTTTTTTATTCTGTTGAAATCGTGTTGCAGCATTTGTGACTTTGCCTTCTGGAAGTTTCTTTTGCATTAACGGTTTTTGTCTTTTTGTTTTTTCACAAAATCCCAAGTTTTTTTTTTTTAAGTCAAAAAAAATGAATAAGAAAATAAAACTGAAAAGTTGCCTTGACAATTGAAACGCGTGTGCTTTTTGTCTTTGACCACATAGAAAACAGTGCGGCCTGTTGAGACGGTAACGTTACCTGTACAGGTTGTTTCAGCGCCGTGGAACCAACGCGGACTTCGTCGCCAGTCGGATCGTTTTACCGGCGAGGCATCGGTGCTGGGCGTGGCGACGTCTGCTGGGCGCCACCAGGTACCGCACGCTGTCAGACTCTGCGTCCCGAGAGATTTGCTGCCTGCGGTCTGGTTTTAAACGTCCTCTGAGCCAACAATGAATTAGTGTCTATAAACCTGATCCAACTAAAATCAACGAAGGACACAAACTTAAGGTGTCTCAAACTAAACGTGTCCACTCTGCAGCGGTGGAGGCTCTTATCACACCTGAGCAGTGCCACAGACTGGCCGACTCCACGCCGCAGTAATTCAGGCAAAAGGAGCCCCAACTAAGGATTGAGTGCCGCGCAGGCTCATACTTTTCAGTTGGCCAAGATTTCTAAAAATCCTCTTTGTTTTGGTCTAAAGTAATGTTCTGAGATACCGAATTTGGGATTTTCCTTAGCTGTCAGTTATAATCATCAACATTAAAAGAAATAAACATCTAAATATATATCAGTCTGTGTGAAATGAATCAATATAATATACAAGTTTAACTTTTTGAACAGAATTAGTGAAAGAAATCAACTTTTGATGATGATCTAATTGTATAACCTGTGTGTGTGTGTGTGTATATACTACTGGCTATCTATAATACTTTATTAGCTCATGTGTTTTAAAAGCAGTAACTAAAGTTATCTAATGTATTTCCCTGTGAGATGTAGTGGAGTAGAACTATAAAGTAGCATAAAATGGAAACACTCAAGTGTATATATATCTTGAGGTACTTGTACTTTAAGTACAGTACTGGAGTAAATGTACACAGTCACGCTTCACTGATGTAAAGTAATACTGGGGGTATTTCCAGCCTCCAGCAGAGGGCGCTCTTTCTGCTCAACTCTCATTAAAGCAGCAGCGATTAAACATTAGCTGCATTTCACTAACTTCCTCCCGTGACCTGGAACTCGTCCCCCCCCCCCCTCCGCCATCTTAAGTGCGCCTCGAGGAGCAGGAAACGCAGATAATGTAAGTTAAGACGGTGCAAGGTGAAGCAGCAGTTTGCTTTTTGTTTTACGTACAATCGACACACATCACGTGGCGTGTAGTTGTGCAGAAAACAGTAATGCAAGTCAATAAATAGCACTGATCCGTACATGAATTAGAAGATTTAATGATTTAAAATCAACAGAATCGGCTGTGGAAAAACAATTTACACATCTAAATGAATAAAGGCCTTTTGTGGACGTAAGAGAGATTTTCTATGAAACATGAAACACACTGTACGGTTTTGAAATGAAGTATTTGCAGTTTGCAGCCACGTGAACGCCGCTCGCCTCGCCCTCCCCTCCCAGGCGTGGAGGAGGAACTGCGGTGAAGTGAAACTCGATAGAGGCCCTCTGTGGAGCCGGCGTCATGTAGAAACATGGCGGCCTCCGTGGAAGGGGACCCGCTCCCTCTGCAGATATAAACATCGCAAAAATCCGATCTATTTTAAATCTTCGTGACGCAGAAACTGATGTTCGTGCTTTTATCTCCTCACGCCTCGATCACTGTAACGGCCCGTTCACTCGTCTTAATCTAAAAACTCTGACAGACTGCAGACTGTACAGGACTCAGCTGCTCGGCTGTAAACCAGGACCCAGAGCTGCGACCACGTCACACCTGGTTCAGCCTCTTTACATCGGCTCCCTGTTGGTTTCAGGATCGACTTTAAGATCTTGTTGATTACTTTTAAGGCTCTTCATGGCTCCAGACTGTATCTTAGACCTTGTAGTCCCTTATGAACCTTCACGTAGTCTGAGATCTTCGGGCAGGGGTCTCCTGTCTGTTCCTGAGTCCAGGATGGAAACTAAGGGGGACAGAGCTTTGGCCATCAGGGCCCCGAGGCTCTGGATCAACCTGCCCGAAGACATCAGGCCGTCTGAGTCAGAGTCTTCGTTTAAGTCTCGTCTCAAAACACATTTTTATCTGAAAGCAGATCCTGATTTTACCTGAACTGTTTATTTTACTGCTTTATATTTCATCATTCACTGCTGTATTTTATTTCTCTTGTTGTGAAGCATTTTGTTTTGATAAGCGCTCTATAAATAAAGTTTTATTATTATTATTATAAAGGCTGATTCTAAGGTGACGAAAACACAGCGGTTCTTATTTTCAGGCGATTAAACGCTGATGAAAACGCACTTATGAATGTTACATTTCTGCCGACAGCTGCTCCTGAACGCTCCACGCTGGAGACGAGGGAAGCGAGGAGACATGTAATGAAAAGCACCCTAGATGTCGCACTAGAGCAGCAGCATCTCAGACCAAACAAATGGGCGCCACAGCGCACCAGACTCCATTGAGAAAAACTGTAATTTTACCTCACAAATCATCGTAAAACACGCTTCATTCAAACTGGACAGAAACAAAACAAAACTCATCCAAACCGTCTTTGTTTGTCTTTCCACTGCTCCAACAATCACCAGCTCTGGTTCGGTCGAAATAAATCCATAATTCACTGCGTTAGAAGAGAAAACGCAGCTGCAACGTAATCACTGGCGTCAAAGTGCGCCCACTAACGGTGCTTGTTTTTGCCGCTGACAGGCTCAGGTTGTTGTTCTAAGTGTCTGACAACATTATGGAAAGGATCCTACAGAGACAGATTCTTTTTGTTTAACCGGAAACGACCGTTATATCGCGCTCGCCCGCCACCAGACTCCATTGATAAAAACAGTAATTTTACCTTGCAGCCAGCAGCTTCACAGGGAGACTCACACGCATCATCACGTGCTGCCGGACCGGATAACAACACACACGGAGGCGGTGTGACGCCATCCTCTGCTCAGGACGCCATCACTCCGCTGTATCTTTACACAGCAAATTTAATGTTCGAATGCTCGAACCTTTAACTTGTTTTTATGGATGAAACATTTAACACTTTAACACAATCTGGTTGTGTGTCTGATGGGTGGCCGACTCAAGTGCCTTTACTCGATAAACACACAGAAAAAGAAATATGATGCGTTACCACGAACCAGTGAAGGTGAATCTTCCTCCGTTTCTGTAGCGAAGGTTTTTTCTTCCGTAAAGTCTACTTTAATTAAAGGTAAGTGAGTGTTCGAGGTCCAACGCACGGAAAGTTTCTCTTCCTGTAAGACTCCTTCCTGCAACTCTTTAATATTTAAAAAAAAATACAGACAAAATGTATTCCAGTCACGTGAATATCAGTGGTGGAAAGTACATTTACTCAAGTACAATTTTACTTCCACTTCCTGCTTCCACTCCGCCACCTCAGAGGGAAATATTGTGCTTCACTACATTTACCTGACCGCTTTAGTCACCTTTCAGATTAATACAAAATATAATCAACAGATAAATTATGATGTATTGTTTTAGGTTGAGATAAAGTTAAAGTATAACGCTAGCGATAATATAATATACATTAAGCAGTGAGTGTAAACATGGGAGAAATGGGGGAATGACAGATATTCATGTGACTTCTGTATTTCCTAAAACAGAGCAGGAGTCAGGATGTGATTAGCCTAGCTTAGCATAAAGACTGGAAACGGGGGGGGGGGAGGCGGGCAGCTAGCCTGGCTGTGTCCAAGCGGCTGTAAAGTTCACCGCTTAACACGTTTTATTTTTTGTTTAATCTGTCCAAAAACAGAAAAGTTAAAACCACAGTTTGTGGTTTTAAGAGTTACGTGCTGGAACTACTTGACGAACATTAGTGTATCCATCCGCCCAGAACTGGGACGGTTAGCGGACCTACTTTTTTTTGTTTTTTTTGTTTTGTTTTGTTTTCACTGTAGAGTTTTTGAGGCTCTGCACAGAGCATGAATGGCGTACAGTAAATACAGTGCGCTATGTAGCAAACAGGGACGTGTGTCACTGTGAGTCGCGTAACATTTTCTGTGCGGAAAAATAATTGCGACTTGTGAACCAGTGATGCCCAAAAATAACGCTCCTCTAAAACGTGTGTGGAAGACGAAATCATTCTTTCTGATTTTATTCGCCTCATTGCCTCCCGAAATGTGTTCCACCATTTTGTAACTTTGGTTTGAAAAGTGCTGCATAAATAAAGTGTATTATATTTATTATTATTATTATTATAATAATAATAACTGTATTTGTTAAAGCGCTCTCAGCTTCTTCCATTTTGTGGACCCTCGTTAATATGACTTCAGACAGAATGAGATGACAGCAGAGTGTAACAGTCATACTCTTTATTTTAATATACTCTAGTGACTTTTATTTACTAAAATAACAGTAATGGAGAAGATACTTGTAACTTTTTACTGAGGGCCCCGTTGAAGGGCCCCGGACCTCAGTATGGGAACCGCTGCCGTGCTCTCCTGCGACTCCGTGTGGAGGACAAAGTCCATCTCTCGGGTGTGACGACAACAGTCGGCGATGATCAGCTGAGCAGATGCTACGTTAGCAGCAAGCTAACGTGACGTAAACACAGTCAGCTCCCGGCCCTCCAACATGGCCGCCAGAGGTGATGACGTAACCTGAACCTCGGCCACGAGAGGGCGCAGTGGTTTCGAACACCAACACTATTTTCCTACAAACTGAACTGAGGTTTCAAATTAAATGTCTACAAATGCTACAGAGTTTATGGTGAATCTGTCAGCAGCTTCTCTCTGCCGTCCTCCTTTTCTTCCCAGAATGCCTTGTTTTCCTCTGGACCTGTTTCGGGCTCGGCCGACACACCCCGTGGCCCTTGACCTTTCCTGCCTCCGCCCGGCTGACGGCGGCGCAGAACAGCCCTGCATCGCAGTCGCAGCGTCCCAGCTTCCTCCTCAGTTTGGTGGACCCCGGCGGCAGACAGGCCTCGCCCTCCACCGGGACCCTCTGACACCGCTTACCGGTCAGATACCGGACACAGCACAGGCCGGCCGCGCAGTCACCGGACCGCACGCAGATCGACATCTCTGGAGCTGGAAGACAGACACACACGTTACCGGGGGGGCCTAAACAGGGCTCCGGACAAAATACTCCACTACGAGTCAAAGTCCTGCAGTCAAACCTTAATAAGTTCAAGTATAAAAGTATAATCAGCGGAAGTTACTGAGAGTCGTCCCTGTGCAGTGAAACGCTTCCTGTCAGTGTTTTATTATATCTGATGTTTCTGGATTCATGTGTGTGTCGCGTTTTACTGCTGCAGCTCATTTTAACTGCTTTATATACGATCGTAGAAAAGGTTTCAGTCGCGGTCGTCTGGACGCTGTTTTCAGAATCAAGACGTTTCGGCTCCCATCCGGAAGTCGTTCTCAATTGTGAAAAAATGGGACGGGAACTAGAAATTTAAGCTACTCTGTGTTGCTTAAGCCCCGCCCTCAGGGAGGAGTCTACCTGAGTATCTGTTGATTAGCTAGTTTCACCTGAAACTGACCTAGATGACCAGGTCAGATGACCAGACGACTACGACTGAAACCTTTTCTACGATAGAACACTCCTGGACGAATGAGGGACGACACCGCCTGCTTTATATCCTGCTGGGCAGTTTAACCTGCAGCAATGCATCATGGTCTATAAGGTCATCACGTGTTTGCGGCGTCGCCGTCCCGCGAGAACCACGTATCAGAGAAACGGCCTGTTTTCAGCTCTGCGACGATGCGTTTCCCAGCTTATGCAGCTTCAGGAGGATGAGGAGTTTCCTCAGCACGTGAAGGAAACTCTTCATCCTTCAGCTCGTCACAGACACCTGGAGATACGAGGTTTCCGCCGGACGGGAAGGGGGTGAAACGCTGCGATCTGAATATAACTGAAGCCGTCAGACGGACGCAGTATGAAGTATGAAGTAGCAGTAAAGGGAAATACTCAGGTGAAGTACAGTTGCTTTCCACCGCTGGGCCTAAAACCTTCTCATTGGATGTTTCCCACAGCAGTGCACTCTGGGACTCGTAGTTCCAGTCACTCACCTTTCGTCCTGTTGAAGCCGTCAGCGTTGTTACGTCTGTCTGTCTCTTTGACCCGGTATGGGTCCACCTGTGTCTTCCGGGAGGACGGTGTAACATGAGCTCTGTTACTGCATCCTTCCCTCTGACAGACAGACAGGTAGAGCATTAAAATCGTTGAGACAGTGAAAGTTTGTGGAAATAGTACTATATACATATATATATATATATATATATATATATATATATATATATACATATATATATATATACATATATATATATAGTGCGTAAACACAAAGCTTGTTCACATTCAGTTTGTTTCCAAATGAAAGTCCCCGAGACACTGAGGATCATTCATGTCCATCACTGTCCTGTGTCTGAGTCTGTCCAGGTGTTACCTGTCTGTCTCCCTGTCTGTTTGTCTGCCTGTCTGCCTGTCTCTCTGTTTGTCTCTCTGTCTGCTTGCCTGTCTCTCTCTCTCTGTCTGTCTGTCTGTCTGTCTGTCTCTCTGTCTGTCTCTCTGTTTGTCTCTCTGTCTGTCTGTCTGTCTGTCTGTCTGTCTGCCTGCCTGTCTCTCTGTCTGTCTGTCTGTCTGTCTGTCTGCCTGCCTGCCTGTCTGCCTGTCTCTCTGTTTGTCTCTCTGTCTGCTTGCCTGTCTCTCTGTCTGTCTCTCTGTCTGTCTGTCTGTCTGTCTCTCTGTCTGTCTGTCTGTCTGTCTCTCTGTCTGTCTCTCTGTTTGTCTCTCTGTCTGTCTCTCTGTTTGTCTGCCTGCCTGCCTGCCTGCCTGCCTGTCTCTCTGTTTGTCTCTCTGTCTGTCTGTCTGTCTCTCTGTCTGCCTGTCTGTCTGTCACTGACCTGAGGTACGAAGCAGTCAGGTGTAGAACATGGAGGTGTTTGTCCTCGATTGGAGTTTAACGTCGTCTCTGTCTGGCGCCGTACCGGACGCTCCACCTGGGCGCCATGGGAACGATCCTGATGGACAGGTCAGAGTGATGTCACGGTTAGGACCTCAGATATTACATAAGAACTACATCTATGTCAAAAATAAACATTAAACTTAACTTAATATGCTGCTGGTCCTACTTATACAGAACCTAGCTGCTATCAGTAGCATTGGAATTAATAATTCTCTAATAAGTGAATTTCTCCGCCCGAATGAATAATTTCTGACCTCAGATCGCTAAATCATGCTTCAAATCAACAGCGTTCAGCTCCTGTAGCATCAGGAACTGAAGTTACAGGTTGTTGTTTTTGTCCAGTCAGTTAGGGAGGAGCACCAACAGTGTTAGCGGCAGGCTAACAGCTAGCAGCAGGCTAACAGCTAGCAGCAGAGGTTCGGATCCCGGGCCTGAAAACCTCCTCCCAGCGGTCCAAAGCTCCTGTGATAGTGGCGTCAACCCCAACACTCACTCCCAGTCCGTGTTGAGTCAGGTAAGCTAACAGGGCCACTAGCTGCACGGCTAACTGAGCTAAATAGCTAACGGCAGCAGTTAGCGGTTACTTTAAAGCTATCTGTCCATCTAGAAACTCCATAAACTCCATAAAATATGATCCAGTTTCACCACAATCAGCGAATAAACTTATAAAAGTTGTGTGGTGCAGTAATCAGTGAGGGCCGGCCCCCCAGAAACTCGTTTTTCCAACCTAATGCTCATTTGTGGTCTGATAAACAGTAAATTCATCAAATTCTGTGCCCCATGTCGCAATTTTCCAAGATAAGTTACCGTAGCTGTCATATGCCGTCGAGCTCACAGAAACGCATGAAATACGATGAGCTCACGTAGACTTTGCTCAGCAGGGTATAAGTAGTTCACTGTATAATCACATGCATCCCATAATGTCAGAGAAACTAACTGATACGAAACTAAATTCACCGGAAGGCTTTTGGAAAGAACGATGTGATTTGGTGCAAATTAGAGGGATTTCATTCCAATCACTTCTCCGGATAATTAGCACGTCAGCTTAGCATGTGATAACGAGAAGTTCCCGTTCAGCCTACATGGACAATAAAGGTTTGTAGCAATAAATCAACAATGAGCGAGTCTTTACTTTCGAGACCGTCGGAGGTCCCAAATAAATCTGTGTTGTCGCAAGATAATTAAAAGGAAAAACATAAAAAATGATGTTAATCTTTCCCGCTTTTGCCTTTTCTTTGAAACAGCGTTTGCCTTCGTGTCTCCAGGCTGCTGAAAACCCCTCAACATGAAACAGCGTGTTTTAATAAACCTGCTTTAAGGAGCCACGAGCCAAAAAAAGGTTTCAAACAGCCGGTTTTTAAAAATGAAGCAATTACTTCAAGACGCGACAAACTAAACTCACAGAAACTGTCTCACAACCGCGTCTCTGGTTTTACGTGAAACCAGAGCAGAATCGACGAATCGGGCGACCGACGTGCTGTGTCTCTGTTTTAGATCTGAACGTGTTTGGGGTTTGGACTGTTGGACAAAACAACACGTTTGAAGACGCCACGCTGGACTCTGAGAGACCGCATGCATTTCCTGATATTTCATCGACTTAAATGAGCTGAGTGATGGAGAAAACGCTCGGCAGCAACCAGACTGAATATCTGCTGCACGCAGGAAGATGGCAGGAGTGTGCTGGAGCCGGCAACAGGCTCACAGATCTGGTCTCGGGTCAGCTGAAGGCTCGTACGTACTGGGCTCAGTAAAGACCAGACGTCTCCTGTTGCACATAAAGAATCTCCAGAGTTGTATACCACTGTATACGCCTCACGGCAGCTCAGCCGGCGGAGCAGAAAGACCACAGCGTTCGTCCTCTTACCGGCAGCTCGGGGCTCTGCTGCGTCGTCTCTTTGGAGGATCTGATGGTGTTGGAGTCCAGAGCCAGACCACAGACCAGAGACACGCACAGGACGCTACGCCACATCCACATCCTCCGATTGATCGATCGATCGCTCCTCTGTCAAAACACCGGATGCTCCTTTAACTCCGAGGAAACCTGACGCTTGAACTGCAGATCTGATGAACTTCACAATTAGCTGCTTTCACCACTTTAATTCTCTACACTGACTCATTTACAGCTTGTTGTTGTTTTTTTTTAGTTTCACACGCCACTCTGCTGTCTTTAATAACTGATCTGGTTGATGGACGAGTTAGTTTGAGTCCCCGCGGGATCTTCTATCACCTCCTTACAAGAAAAAAGTTCCTATAAAACTTTTGAAAAAGTTGTTTTTTTCTGTAATTCTGTTCTTGAATTCAAACAGCTCTTCTCTGTAAAATCAGTTCGGTTCTTAAAGAAATCCTGCAGGATCTGGACTCAGCCCGGGACTGCAGGTCTGATCCTGCTGCTGCCTTCGGGTGCGTTTGTTTTTATACCTGTGCCCTCCCCTCTGATCCGCCCTCTTTCAGCCGCCTGTCTCTCAGAAGTTTTGAAGGTGCGTTTGAAGCTCGACCGCATCAGTCGGCAGAGACAGCGCCGCCTTCGCTTCCTTCCTGGAAGCCCCGCGGCCTCAGGTGAGGCGGGACGTTTGATACCTGACACCGCAGGGACCACAGAGGGATAAAACACACCTGCAGACACGAGACAGGTAGAGCCGTCTGAGGAGCAGCAGTGTGTGTGTGGTTTTACTTCATGTGGTTTGAAATGTTGCGATAAAGACTCATTAGAGCCGGAGCTGTCTGCCGGCCGCGGATGTGCGAGTGTTTACAGGTGATTACAGCTGATTAACAGACAGAAGTGAATCCGTTTCATGACTCAGCTCAGCCTCTCTGAACACACAAACCCTTCCAGGGAAGAGATGTCCGGGATTTAAGAAGAGGAGAATATGTCCAGGTGTGTCTGTCTGTTTGATTGGCAGGTGTCCCGGGCCAATCACACGGCTGCCCAAGGAGACAGGAGGGCAGTCGAGTCTGTCCTCGGGATCAAGAAGAAGGCGGTAAAATCAAAGCTTTGGAGGAATGTGGGCTCTCGATGTGTGAAGTGAGTCCTGTTCGTTACGGCGAAGGAAACGCAGATCCTCGGCTCGTCGGTCGCCTTTCTCTGACGTTTAAAAGGACGTGTTTCCTTCAGCCACGTCAGCGTGTTAATGTCCTCCACGTCTATGACTGCTGGACTGCGGCGAGACGCGCTTCATCGTTCACGCTCCCCTCAGGATGAACTGTAATAACTCTGCTGATCCTCTGACTTTCCATCTAGCGCCGCCATCAGGTCGACACGTTAACGCGTCCGACACTTTGGTTTCTGACCGAACACCTGCAGAGCTGATGGCGTTCCCATCAGCCTCAGCTGCGCTCTGTGTCTACTGCTAATCAGCTAATGCTAGCATGCTAACATTAGCTAATGTCAGTGCACACAGGGATAGAAGCACTAAGCAAAAATATATAATACAGTCAAGATAAATTAAGTACCAAGTGGGTTTAAGTATAAAATTTAAACAAGTGTAAAGTTCAAAGTGGATTTAGAGGTTGATGATAAGTATGCACGCTATAATAATACAATATAATATAATATATAACAATATAAGTAGTAAGTAATAGTGCATGAACTGTTAAGTGTAGCTTATTAAGATGATTATGAGACGGTGGATATAGTATTAACACAGAATATTGCACAATTATTTCAAGTATTAACAGTGATGTTAATGATCCAATGTCCAGTTTAGAGACTTAACTTAAACTTAAACTAACACGGTGAACATTATAGCTGCTAAACGTCGGCGTGTTAGCATTTAGCTCAAAGCCTCTCAGACCTTTGAGCCTCCAGAGGAGGAGAAAACCTTCA
>CM050846.1:945000-950000 GCA_027580175.1 Siniperca scherzeri | reverse complement strand
TGGCGTTCCCATCAGCCTCAGCTGCGCTCTGTGTTCACTGCTAACCAGCTAATGTTAGCATGCTAACACGCTAAACTACAGTAAGCCTACACTTAAATGTATTTAATGTAATCTGCACCTTTCGTGGTTTCCTAAAACGTTCCAGCGACATGCCAAACATATGAGAAATGCTAGAAAGCAAACTGTGTGTGTGTGTGTGTGCGTGTGTGTGTGTGTGTGTGTGTGTGTGTGTGTGTGTGTGTGTGTGTGTGTGTAGACATGGCGTGGCTCCATCAGAGTCGAGGTTCTCCCAGACTCGTCCTGGTGGTGGTGTGTGTCGCTCTGCTGCTCGACAACATGCTGCTCACTGTGGTCGGTGAGTACACACACACACACACACACACACACACACACTACTGAACAACACAACAATAACACACTCAGTGTTGTCGGTCATCAGAGCGTCTCTTCCTGCTGTGAACGTCCTCGCCGTCCGTTCCTCTCGCACCTCCACGCAGCTGACCAATCGCTGTGTGAGGTGGCTGTGATGTCAGAGTAAAGGTTTTGGAAAGTTGCTTTGTGCGGCTTCAGAAGCTGTCGGAGGATCTGACAAGCTCTTGGTTTGAAGCACGCTGACGCGCTGAAGCGGCTCGCAAACAGTCTTTGAAGTGTTGCTGGTTCGTGGAGGAGCGATCGGTAGAGAAAACGGTTCCCGCATGAAACTGAAACACCAGACCTGAGGATCATCTCCAGTACCGGGTCAGGATTTCTGCCGTGATTCAGCGCCTTTACATTCAGAACCTGCAGACTTCTCTGCGGCCGAAGTCTCCAGAACTCTGCAGCTCGCACAGCTGAGAGGGAACATGGGGGGGGGGAATAAACCATTTCAAGCCCACGGACTATCTGAGTCACTAAACTGAAAACAGGCCTGTTTCTCTTGTGTTGATGGAGATACATGGTTTTCACAGCGACTTACTGCTGCGCAGTCTGAATCCCCGCAGCTCTGGGTCAACATCTGGAGGACAGACTGAAGGCAGCGCAGTGGACGCTGTCGGAGCGGCAGGTTCAGCTGTCCACATGCTTTTGCATCATGGTCTGTAAGGTCATCGTGTTTGTGGCGTCGCTGTCGCGGTACAGAAACTACAGTCCAGGTACTTACACTCCAGGATCTGCCACAGACCACTACGGGTCCAGACAGCAGTCTGACTTTGTCTCTTTCAACACGACTCGAAGCAGCTCATAAAGAGAAGCTTTCCCCGGTTTGGTGAGACAGAAGCTGACTGACCTCAGCCGCATCCGGCACCTTTGGGACGAGCTGGAACCCGGACTGGGAGCCAGACCCGATCCCGATGCTGTGCAGTCTGAATCCCCGCAGCTGGTTCAACATCTGGAGGACAGACTGAAGGACAGCGGAGTGGCGGCTGTCCACATACTTTTGGCCGTGTGATTCAGTAGCAGATCGTCTCACCTGCTGGAGCTGTGACGCAACTGAAAACCTGGAGGTCGAAGCTGTCGTCAGCAGTTAGACTCAGAGCTGAATGTAAAGGCTGCAGAGGTCGCACACACACACACACACACACACACACACACACACACACACTCGACCTCCTGACCTTGAACTTTAAAGCCTGCAGTCTCAGTTCACCGTTGTCTCCTTCAGTCTCTTCTCAGATCAAGTCTTCTGCTCCTCTCGCCTCTGACTTCAGGTCTAAATACTCGTCTTTCACGTCTCCGTGAATGGATGGATGAACGTCGACTCACTAACCTGCTTCCTTTGGATGCAAAATAAGTATTTTGAAGCAGTCTGTGGTTCCCGGACAGAACTCTGTCTTTTGGTACGAATTTAAGGAAAAGAGTTCAACTGAACTAACGTAAAGAGAGTAAAGCTTCGGAAAACAAATGAATAACGAATCAATATGTTTTTAGGTTTCAACGCGGCAGATCTATAGTTGCTTTGTAGCTCCAAGTTGAATCATTCTTTTCAGGAAATTATTAGGGAATGACCAACCTGTAAAATAAAGCATTAACCCATCCACCTTAACGAAGTCATCTAGTCTCATTTTCGGCCTCGAAGGCTCATTTTTTTTCACCCGACAAGAAGAAATTCGCAGGCGGAGCGAGAGATTAGTTAGACTCGTGTGCCGATCACTGTACTGGGATCAGAAATAGCAAAAAAATCTTGAAACACATTGATTATGATTTTTATTTACTCATCCTGACTGAGGTGATGAATCGTCCATCTCAGCAGCTCTTAAAATTCATCATGGGAAGAAATGAAAATACGGATTTCTGTTTCCTCTGTTCGCCGCCCGTTGTGCGAATGAATCCCTCAGGAGATGACGCTAAGTGCTCACTGGGGCTGGAGGTGTCGTTTTCTGGTCAGGCTGATGTAACTGTTGCGTTGTTTGCCCCAATTTACGCCGGTAATGTGTGCATGTATACTTAACGGGGTAAAACACAACGCAATATTAACTAAGCAGAGTGCCCGCTTCCAGTCATCAGCAGTGTTCTCCATCAAGTAGCGGAGCAGCGCATCGAAACGCTACACGAACGGAAAAAAAGGTCCGAAACGACGGCTTTGCGTCCTCCCCTGATTGGTCCCGACTCCAGCGACTTCCTCCATGTTGTCTGTCAGAGACAGAGTGTGTTTGTAAAATGCTATCAAAGCACAAGGCAGAACGCAGCACCAAAGGCTCGCAAAAGTTAAATTCCTGCAGTTTTATTCAGCGTTGCTGTAATATATGTTACGGCCACCGGCGGCAGCACCGAGCGCACTGCTGCTGAGCAGCACTTCAGTGGGTGAGTGAGGAAGAAATCACGCACCGTTTTTTTATTTGACATGGTTTTGACTTGACGGTTTACTCTGTCGGAAGTAAATCGTCCGTCCGCTCGACGTCATTGTTCATATTTAAATCTTTCTTCCTGTAACAAAGGTTTGAAACATCCCGGTTCCCAGAGACAAACTGGCTTGTTAAGACAAATATGTTTGTGATTTAAATATGTTTATGGTGTGAATTAACTTTATTTTAATCAAGCAACCAATGAATGAATCAATCTTCCTCCTGCAGTGCCGATCATCCCCACATTCCTCTATGCCATGGAGCATCCTAGTCCAGAGCCCCAGACCGCTCAGCCCTCCCTGCTCCCTTTGCCCAGCCTCAGTGCACCACGCTTGGGCACAGTGCCCTCACAGTCCCCCTCCCCGAGGTCAAACCTCCAGACCTCCAGCCGGACCTCCCAGCCTTCACAGCTCCCTCAGCCCAGCCACAGTGCACCGGTCCTGGGTGCACAGTCAGAGCAGAGTCCCCGGTCGTCTCCTCCCACCTTCCCTCCTCTGGTGTCTCTGTTCGACAACACGACCTTCAGCCTGCAGGAGATCCGGACTGAACCGACTCCCGACACCGAGCCGACAGACCAGACCAGCTGGGCCACAGACCTGCAGATCAACGAGACCACTAACGCTACAGTAGGTGGATGATGACCTTTACCTGACACTGATCAGTGTTTACAGGTGAGTTCATAAGTTCTCCGTCTCCTCTCTCCTGCAGGAGTCCTCCTGTCTTCAGGACAGTGCGTTCCTGGAGGAGGAAAATGTTCGCGTTGGTTTGCTGTTTGCCTCTAAAGCTCTCATCCAGCTGCTCATCAACCCGTTCGTCGGTCCGCTCACGAACAGGTATCGTAGTAACCTCCTCTGAGAAAACACGCGTGGCGAGGCGTGCGCAGCGATGGGAGTTTCAGCCTATCAAAATGAAGCATGTCGCACACCTCGTGGGTGACCCCACAAACGTTTGGGGGATAAAGTGTTTTTTGTCGGAGGAGAGTTGTGAAACATGTTTGATTGTGACGGACTCGCCTGTAACTTACTCGCTTTTAGCTACTTTATTTAGCAGCTAATGTTAGCATGCTAATGTCAGTGCACACAGGGATAGAAGCACTAAGCAAAAAAATATATAACACACTATAATACAGGTCAGATAAATTAAGTACCAAGTGGGTTTAAGTATAAAATTAAAATAAGTGTAAAGTACAAAGTGGATTTAGAGGTTGATGATAAGTATGTACGGTATACCTGCGGAGCTGATGGCGTTCCCATCAGCCTCAGCTGCACTCTGTGTTTGCTAGCTGCATGCTAACATGCTAACATCAGCTAATGTTAGCATGCTCCTGTGCTGTGCTGAAAGTTCTTTGGCCTGAGCGGCTCTGATCTTTGTGACTGCAGCCAAGAAGGCTACTGGTTAAATCAACTAAAAAAAAAACTAAAAAAATCAAACTAAAACCATTAAAATATCGGCTGAACAGGTTTGTTCCCAAAACATAGTTTGTGTCTCTGCAGTGATCTGACACATTACATCCTGTCGCCTGGAAATCAGAACATGTGGAACAGCAGAGAGTCAGAAACCACCGAGCGATTATGAAGTGATGTTTCTGCTTCTTAATACATATAATAATAATACGAAAAGACTGCAAATGTAGTGATGCAGTGATCGAAAACGTCATGTTGCTGATGAAGAAACATTTAGTTTCTCACGGTCAGTGCTGGAGGAAGTATTCAGGTCAGTAAAAGTACCAAAGCAACAGCGTGGAAATACTTCTCTGCAAGGAAACGTCCTGCATTCAGGAAATGTAAAAAAAAGTATTATCAGCAGCAAACGTTCTGCAGTAAAACGTGACTGATGTTGTTGTTATATATGACAGTGTTAGATTGTGAATGTTAGAGCAGCCGGTTGAGGCGGAGCTACTTTCAGCTCTTTCTGTTAGAAAACTGCTGGTTTCATCTTTAGCAATGTTTTGTATTTTATTAGCTCATTGTACGTTTAGTTGAATCTGAAGCTGAAGAGAAACTAAATGCAGTGGAGTGAAAAGTGCAACTTTTCCGTCTGCGATGTGGCGGAGCGGAAGTATGAAGTTACATTAAAAAAGCAAAGTACCTCAGACTTTCCACCACGGCTCGCTGAACATCAGAAAAATGGAGGAAAAACTGTAGAAATGATCCTAAAATATGTCGAAATGAAACGAAGCGT
>CM050846.1:927500-937500 GCA_027580175.1 Siniperca scherzeri | reverse complement strand
CACACACACAACACACACACACACACACAATCACACACGCACACACACGCCTGAAGAAGTCCATGTTGTGATGTTGTCTCCAGACACGTTTTACCTTCGTCGTCAGACTTCCTGTCGTCACAGTCAGAACGGACGTCGAACGCTTCTTAAAGGGACGGTGTCGACAGGGCGTCGGCCCTTCATCTCCACATTAAATATAAACGATTGATCACTTATTACTGTACGAAATGTCGTTATCAATTCAGGGAGGCTTTGAGGCATTTTTGTGTGTGCAGGTTTACAGAGTTACTGACGTGAATAGATTTACGCAAATTCAATTAAAAGACACCTGGATGCCTCCAACAGATCGTCCGCTAAGCCCCGCCCCCCCCTTAGTTGCTGCTGCTTCGCGCGTCGTGTCGTGTTTTAACAATGCGTCCCTGATTTCAGACAGAAGTGAACAAATTAACTGGCGCCGACTTTTTGCTTGTTTTTAGTCTTGAATGATGTCAGGCTGAATATCTTCTATCAGCTTTTTTTCTGGCATTTTATAGACCAACAACAATTAGCAGTTTAATTGATTGATTATATAAACTCCAGGTTGTTCAATTTACTGATAGCAGCCAGTGAGTTGGCAGAAAACTCTGGCTGAGGGAAATAAGAAACCTGCAAACGGGTCAGAAACATGCATTTCACGGCTAAATACATGTTATCATGCTAACTCGGCAGAACAGAGTCGCTAACGTTAGCCGTAGCTCGAATAGCATCCAACACACGGGGCTTTTTTTTTTTAACCTGTAACGCCACAAAACAGTGGCGTTCGCTAACGATATGGTACGCTAGGTAATAAGCTAATTAGCCGGACATGCTAACGTTAGCAGACAAAGACAAACACGCTGTTTAAGCCACTCCCTGGTGTTTCGGAAACTCGTAGTAAACAGAATATCTGCGTGACACACCTGCTAGTTCCTGCTGCTGCAGTTTAGCGAACGGTCAGTTGGACTCCGCTTGGTGTTTATAGGGATTACATTTATTTTTGTAAAGCAAATTAATGTAATTTCATTCAGTGGCAAGTACAAGAGCCTCTTAATTTAACGTTCTCATTCGAAATGAACTAAAACGCTAAAAATACGGCTTTGGGATGAAGGGTCTCTTCTTCCTTAATTATGTTAGAAAGTGTTGTTAAAGGTGAAAAATACAAAACTAATTTCTTCTCCTCCACTATTTATAAATCCCTCAATTATCTGAAGGGGGTCAGGCATTAAGGAGATTTCCATGTAAACATGTGTCACTTCACGTTTACTGTACCTGAGTCTGTATCTGACCTGTGTCACCATTAAAACCTGCTGTAACTTGGACGTCACCTGTGTACCTGCGTGTGTTTGCCTCCTCACCTGGTGTTAAACCGAGGCGTGTGATTCCACAGAAGCATCCGGACGGAAATCAGCTCGTGTGTGTGTGTGTGTTCACACGCTTCTTATCTGCTCTTTAATTTCCTGCGACGCTCGTTTCTTCCTCAGGGAAAATGACGACAGGACACACAGAAGCTCCGTCAGGTGGAAAAGTAAACAGGAAGTGGATGAAAAGCTCACAGAGCCTCGGTTTTTCTTTCATAAAGAATCATTTCACAGCAGCCCGGACGCTGATAATATTAGCGTTAGCTCTGATACGAGCAGTCACAATATAATAAGCTTGTTACATCACACAGAAGAGAAGAACCGCCGCTCAGTTTTCATGTTTTCTACAACAAAATAACTCTCTGTGCTGGCTAACCCTGAGCTAACCTGAACCCTGAGCTAACCTGAAAGCTAATAGGTTAACCTGAACCCTGAGCTAACCTGAAAGCTAATAGGTTAACCTGAACCCTGAAAGCTAATAGGTTAACCTGAACCCTGAGCTAACCTAAAAGCTAATAGGTTAACCTGAACCCTGAAAGCTAATAGGTTAACCTGAACCCTGAGCTAACCTGAAAGCTAATAGGTTAACCTGAACCTTCAGCTAACCTTAGCCTCGAGCTAACCTTAGCCTCGAGCTAACCTAAACCCTGAGCTAACCTGAACCCTGAGCTAACCTGAAAGCTAATAGGTTAACCTGAACCCTGAGCTAACCTGAAAGCTAATAGGTTAACCTGAACCCTGAAAGCTAATAGGTTAACCTGAACCCTGAGCTAACCTGAAAGCTAATAGGTTAACCTGAACCTTCAGCTAACCTTAGCCTCGAGCTAACCTAAACCCTGAGCTAACCTGAACCCTGAGCTAACCTGAAAGCTAATAGGTTAACCTGAACCCTGAAAGCTAATAGGTTAACCTGAACCTTCAGCTAACCTTAGCCTCGAGCTAACCTGAACCCTGAGCTAACCTGAACCCTGAGCTAACCTGAACCTTGTGCTAATCTAAACCCAGCTGCCAACACCTCAGTGCTACGAACCTATTTTCACATTTGTAATCATCATTTCTGTTTATTACTGTTATTATTAAGATGAGATGTCGTTTTAAATTCCCACGGCGGCGGCGTGAAGCGTTCTGTCCAGTTGACACAGAGTTTCCCTCCTCGCTGAATGAAGCCGGGAGCCTGAACCGGTTTAAGGAGAAGAGCTAGCTGGCAGCTAGCAGGTGTGTTGATGCTAACGGCAGCGAGCTGAAGCATCAGGCCATGATACAACAACAGACAGGGGTTTAAAAAAGGAAAGATGACTTTAATCTGATCAAATAATTGTTGCGTGTGTGTGTGTGTGTGTGTGCGTGCGTGTGTGTGTGTGTGTGTGTGTGTGTGTGTGTGTGTGTGTGTGTGTGTGTGGTTAATATAACCGAGTGCACTTACATCCTCTGACAGCAGATCACAGCAGCTTCAGCCCACACACACAAACAGCTTCAAAACATTTCCTCCGGCTTTGAAATATGAATAAACAGAGCTAATCTGTGTGTGTGTGTGTGTGTGTGTGTGTGTGTGTGTGTGTGTGTGTGTGTGTGTGTGTGTGTGTGTGTGTGTGTGTGTGTGTGTGAGTGTGTGTGTGTGAGATCATCAAAGGCAGCTCTGATGTGGTCGCGTCTGTGTAAACAGGTAGGAAACGGCTCAGTCTGAACTCCGAACCTCTGATGCTGATTTACGGTAAACAAATCGGTTTTTAAAGGCGAACATCGGCTTTCAGCCGGTCTGCCGGTCACATCGACTCTCTCTGATCCGGCCGACGTGTCCCGACGCGTCTCTGGGGCCCCCGAGCTGCGTTCGAGCCTCTGAAGCGGTGACCTCATCGAGTTTTTTTTAATTTTTTTAACGACATTATTGTGTTTTTTTTTTGGACACGGTTTCATTTTATAATTCACAAATACAGATTCTGTCGACTGGCGTCTGGTTTGCCGCCTCGTTTTGTCTTTAAGAGCTCGGGGAAGCTCAAGAGTCCCTCGTTCGAGGTCCACTTACTTGGATTTTACGAGCCTTTCGACCACATTTGGATTGGATTTGGATCAAACTGTTTGTCCTCACACTCCTCTTCTGTTCCTTTTGTTTATTGATTTTTCAGATTTATGTTTCGACTCAAACTTTCTCTCGTGTCGTTTCTTCGACTTCTGTATAAACATTAAAAAGCAAACGAGCTCGGATGTTCTGCGTTTGTCCAGAAGCTGAAACAGCTCTCCTGTTTTTAGTTGTTTTTAAGAGTTTCATCCCCCCGCTAATGTCAAAGACCAGGTGCATTATGGGAAATGTAGGACCCAGTGTTTTTGGACTGAAAGTCAGGATATCTCCACCTCTGCTGCTCGGATTTGGATCATTCTTCTTTTATTTTGTCTTGTTGTTCTGACTTTGTACAAGTGAGTAATTCTTTGACATGAGGAAAGTGTGGTACTTTCGGTACTTTAAGAACATTTTGACACAAATACTTTTGTACTTTTACTTAAAGCTCCAGCGTGGAGCGTTCAGGAGCAGCTGTCGGCAGAAATATAACATTCATAAGTGCGTTTTCATCAGCGTTTAGTCGCCTGAAGATAAGAACCGCTGAGTTTCCGTCACCTTAGAATCAGCCTTTATATCTGCAGAGGGAGCGGGTCCCCTTCCACGGAGGCCGCCATGTTGCGCCGCCATGTTTCTACAGGAGCCCAGAACGGACAAACCAGACAGCGGCTCCACAGAGGGCCGTTATCGAGTTTCGCTTCACCGCAGTTCCTCCTCCACGCCTGGAAGGGGAGGGCGAGGCGAGCGGCGCTCACGTGGCTGCAAACTGCAGTTTCACCGCCAGAGGCCGCTAAACGCTCCACGCCGGACGCTTCAGTAAAGTTTTGAATACTTATTTCTACACTGAGGTGTTGCTACTTTTACTGCAGTAAAGGATTTGGGTACCTCTTCCACTACTGCGTGTCTGTATGTATTTGTGTATTAATTAATATATTTAGAAATGTTTAGTTATTATCGTATATTATTAATGTTTTTTTACAATCGCTGTGACAGTTTTTTCAATACATTTAACGAGTTTCCTAAACTCTTAACGCGGTTAGCACAGCATCCGTCTTTGTGGGCTGAACACTTCACACACGTCTTGTTGCTTTGATACAAAATGCACGCAGTTAACACCGATTTAAAACGCTTGAACTTCTTTTACACACACGAGCTCGACCAAGACCAAAACAACTTTACACTTTACAGTCAGATTTACAAACGCTTTCACGCCGTATGTCAGAACAGATAACATCGTGTTCTGAACGTAACTTATACAGGCTGAAGTCAACGCGAACAGCTGCAAACACAAATATGTTCCCTGTATTTTATCCCATCGCTAATGAGAAACAGCTGATTGCAGTTATGCAAATATATAAATGGCAGCTGATCACTGCCGGGGGCGGATAAGGCACGCCAAAAGACTCTTCCCATGATGCCTTGCAGAAGATATCAGGTGTGATGCAGAAGAGCGGGCAGATCAGAAGATTGCTTTGTCTTTCTCTGTTTGTATATCTTGCACTAATGTCCTTTTGCAAATAAACTCTTCACTGCAGCAGTTCTGTGTCTGTATTATTTTTTTTTTTTTACATAAACGGTACATTTTATAAAGCTACTCTGAGATGGTCGTTCAGTTTTTGTATTGAATCTCTGCAGCAAAAGGAACAATATGCCTGCATTTACTAAACCCGACGAAACAACGACGTAGAGAGGCTTCAAAAGAAACTACGACGCAGAACTCAATCTGTGATCAATCCAATATCCTGTCTGCTGTATCAGGGCAGACCTGACACACAGAATAATGCAGTTTTTAGCCGATGATCGTGTCTTTTTTGTCTCTGTGTTATGACTGACTAAATGTTCCTGTTGGAAGAGAACGTGTGTTCGTGTTCTGACTAATTATTTGATTGTAAAACGTGTTTGCAGTGTTTTGTTAGACGCGGTGTATTGTGTGTTTAGTTTATTATTGTATTTTGAAAATCAGTTTTGGGGGTTTTTAGTTTACGACGTGTGACTTTGAGCATGAAATTAACCATTTTGCCAGTCGTGTGTGTTTTAGGCGCGTTGGTGCGTTAAGAGTTTAGGAAAACTGTCACAGCGATTGTAAAAAAAAACAGTTTCCGGTGGGGCAGGAACCTTTCACGCGGAGCTTGTACCGGCCGGAGGCATTTGTCCGAACACACGGTCCCTCCCTGTAAAGCTCCCGGAGCTCTCAGTCTGCGTGCAGAGGATCTTTCACCGATGGAAGCTGATCAGCTGCGGGATCAATCGATGCTTCCGCGGCTGACGTCAGGTCAGTTTATCGAAGTGTTATCTTTATTTTACAGTCAGAGTTCCGAATAAACCGATCAGCAGACGGTTCATTGATCCAGATATTAGATTATTGTCACGTTAACTCTGATCTGAGATCATTGAACAACCCGGAGTTTATATAATAAAGTGAAACCTTTTGATTATCGATTAATCTGAATCTCTCAGTTTGTCATTTTAGACAAATTAAAGCTCAAATATTTAACGACTAATCGAGCATCTCAAAAGTTTCATTTTGTGTCGATCGACTAATTGATTAATTGCTGCTCTAGTTGAAACATTTGATCAATATTTTAAAGTCATTATTCAGCCCTTCATGTTGGAAACAAACTCCACAGAAATATAAACAAACAAGATAAAGATGCAGTAAACTGTGTGTGTGTGTGTGTGTATATATATATATATATATATATATATATATATATATATATATTTATTTTTTGTGTCTCAGAAACAACAGACATCTTTTTTCACCGGTTCGTTGACGCTTTGATCTGAATGTTTTATTGTTTTCTAATTTCTCTCCTGGTTTCTGAAACTGACGTTTGAACGAGAAGAAACTGTTAATATCCTTCTTCCTCTTCCTCTTCCTCCATCAGCTCCGCCTCCACTGCAGTATGGAGCTCTCCTCTCTGCTTCATGACCTTCATCTCTCCCCCGCCTCCTCCTCCTCCTCCTCCTCAGAGAAGCCCCTCCCCTCTCCCGCTCTTCCTCCAATCACAGAGCTCCTGTCCCGGCTGCAGGAGAAGCTGATTGGCGCATCCACAGACTCTGAAACGAGCTCCCTGATTGGTCGTGTGGAACAGCTCTTCCAAACAGCAGATCCCCATTGGCTGTTCTCCCCCGTCTCAGCCAATCAGGATGACGGCTGGGCGGGGCTTCGGGCGGCGTACAGCTCTCTGGTCAGTGCTCTGATTGGCTGCGCAGCTCTGCCGCTCTGTGAGGACGACTGCGGCTCTCTGCCCGCTGCGGCCTATCAGAGCGTCCCGACGCGAGCCGGACCAGTATGCTCCGCCCTCAGAGCGCTGCTGGGAACTCTGGGAGACTGGGAGGCAGGGGGCGGAGCCAGAGGAGGTCGGACTGGTCTGCTGCTGACTGTGGCTCCTCCCATCTGCGTCTTCGCTGTCACACATTTCCAGGTGACGATGTTACCTGGAATTTCTCTTCAGACGCTTTTATTAAAGGCGTCTGTCAAATAACAGACATTTCTAATAGTAATGATGATAAAATGAGGTTTTATGTTTCAATATGTTCGTGTGCGTTCAGGATCAGGCGTGGACCAGCTCCTCCTCCAGAGCGGCGGCACAGAGCCTGCAGGGGGCGCTGCTGAGGGCGGGGGGCTGGAGGGACTCGCCCCACCTCCTGATGGGGGACGGGAGTCAGGACAAAGCGGAGGAGGGGGGAGGAGGGAAGAGCAGAGGAATTCTGGGAGGAATCCTGGACGTCCTGCAGCCTCAACTGACCAAGTGAGAATCTGTCTCTGGCCGTCGGGGGTCGGGGGTCGGGGGTCGGGCTCTCAGGTCTTCAGTTTCAGATGGGGGTCAGGTAACGGATCCGTAAATCTTCTCCAGCTGGAAAAGAAGCTGCGTTCTGTTTGTGTGACGCCTCATCAAGATGGAGGATTTCCACCGCCGTCACACTATTCAGCTGTAACTGTGTGTGTGTGTGTGTGTGTGTGTGTGTGTGTGTGTTGCAGGGACTCGTGGCAGCGTTGTGAAGCAGTGAAGTTGGTGTTTGCTTGGACTCTCCTGCAGGTGAGTTTGACCTTTTGGTTCAGCGATGATGTCATCGAAGACTGAACAGCCGTCAGTTAAACGGCGTCTTCATCAACGTAATGATCCCGTCAGCGGCAGGATGTGTTCAGGCGCAGTGCTGAGTGCAGGTCACCTGAGTTTTTGTCGCTGTAGTGTAAAATGCGTCGCACGACTGAAACGCCTGCTGACAGCCGCGTGTGTGACGGCAGCACGAGGCGCCGAATGACGTTTTTACCCTCCAGCGTTCAGTCTTTGGTTCATTCTTCCAGCCGAACGTGAGAGAGAGTCAAAGAGGAAGTTAACAGCAGCTGAAAACCTTGTTTATGTGCAGGTATCGTAGAAAAGGTTTCAGTCGTGGTCGTCTGGACGCTGTTTTCAGAATCGAGACGTTTCGGCTCCCATCCGGAAGTCATTCTCAATTGTGAAAAAATGGGACGGGAACTCAGAAATTTGTTGCTTAAGCCCCGCCCTCAGGGAGGAGTCTACCTGAGTATCTGTTGATTAGCTAGTTTCACCTGAAACTGACCTAATAGTTTCCATGACGGCCCAGTAATCAGTAATCAGGACTGTTGTTTTCTGGCTGCACCTCCCTCATCACTGTTAAGTACCTGATTAGCATGTGATCGGCTTGACCACGGTGTTAACACACTGTGGTAAACTTTGGGCAGGTTGAATCTCAGACCACCATTTCTGTTCAAAGAGGGTTTTCTTTTTCACAAAATGGCTTCTTTGACTCCTCTTTCAAACCAACTCTTCTCTCTACTTAGACTCTTCACCTCGCTGTCTTCAAACCGTGCGGTTTGTAGCTTTTAGATGCGAACGCACGGCGCTCTGCGATCCCGAGTTAGCGTGTCGTCTGTGCTGATAAAGTCTTCTGTGAAGCGGCTGTTTGGTCTCGCCTGTGTACCGTTCTTTGCAGTTTTCCTCGCTGCACTGAATGGAGTAAACTACATCGCTCTGTTTCTGTGTGGGCATCTTGTCCTTAGGGTGAACGAGTTTCTGTCTTAAAGTGTTGCCTGGTTTAAAGAAGACAGGAACATCGTGCTGTCTAAAGATCCTTTGTAGTTTTTCAGACAGTCCAGATACATAAGGGATGGAGTCACCGTTCCTTCTTTTACCACAGTGTATTAACACCGTGGTCAAGCCAATCACATGCTAATCAGGTACTTAACAGTGATGAGGGAGGTGCAGCCAGAAAACAACAGGCCTGATTACTGATTACTGGGCCATCATGGAAACTATTAGGTCAGTTTCAGGTGAAACTAGCTAATCAACAGATACTCAGGTAGACTCCTCCCTGAGGGCGGGGCTTAAGCAACACAGAGTAGCTTAAATTTCTGAGTTCTCAGACCATTTTCACAATTGAGAACGACTGAAACCTTTTCTACGACAGAACACTCCTGGACGAATGAGGGACTACGCCGTCTTATGTGCAGGTGTACTCCAGTTCGCTGTGACATCACTGTTGCCGTGGTTACAGGTGAAACAGAGAACGTTAAGTTGCCCTTTAAAGAGGAGGTTTTCTGCTGTTTCTTTTGGTTGAACTCTGAGCTCAGTGTGAGTCCTCTGGTGATGAAGCAAGGAATTGTGGGAAGGCAGCACTTCCTTCCTGTCCGGCTGTCAGACAGGAAGCTGTGTGATCTGATGATGTCACACTTCTAACAGCGTGTGTGTGTGTGTGTGTGTGTGTGTTTTGTGTGTGTTGTGCAGGTGACTCGCCCCTCTCTCTCCCCTCATCTGCCCCACCTCCTCCCCCCCTCCCTCCTCCTCAGCGACCACTACAGACCAGAGAACTGCATGCTGGGAGTTCGCTGTTTGCACCACATCGTGCTCAACACGGTGAGAACGCACACATCCTTGTACTTCTATCTTTGTGAGGACCGTCATTGACATAATGCACTCACCCTTCGAACCAAGCGTTAACCTTCAAACAGCCCTCTGAAGTTGTGAGCCGGCCAAAATGTCAAATACAGGTACACACACAGGTAACTCGTTAACGGGGGTTCATCCAGCGTCCGGGTCTCTCTGAGCAGCGAGGGGGTTTGAGTTTGAGGCTGAGGCATGAAGCAGCAGAGGAAGCAGCCTGGAAGTAAACGGGCCAATCACCTGGCTGCTGCGTCACACCTGCAGGTCAGAAGGAGCCTGTGAAGAAACTGTGTGAAACGGCTGCTCGGAGAGAAACGCTCGGCGTTACACGCCGCAGCCAGCAAATTCTCCGATATCTCACATCAGAATAAACAATTATATATATATATATATATATATATATATATATATATATATATATATATATAAGATGAACAGTTACATATATACACACAAACATATGCACAATATGGTAGTGCAAAGGTACGACAAACTCCGTGTGTGATGATGATGATGATGATTGTGTGTGTGTGTGTGTGTGTGTTCAGCCTGCTGCAGATCTTCGTCAGTTCAACAGAGCAGAAGTTCTCTACCAGGCGTTATTCAAACACCTGTACACCACAGAGGCTGCTGTCATACAGGTAACACACACACACACACAC
>CM050846.1:907500-922500 GCA_027580175.1 Siniperca scherzeri | reverse complement strand
GAGGTGGGAAAGTTAACCAGACGTCCATTTCTACTAAATATGTCCTTTTAGATCAGCGGCTATATAATCTTCATGTCTGAAAACCTGAACCTTTCCATGTAATTTGGAGGTCCGACTAAAGTGCTGCGTTGATGGTGTTTTTCATCTGTCGGTGGGACGATTTCCAGATGTGATCAATAGAAACATCTCTGCTTTCACTGTCTGTAAATGTGTGCGGGGCTGTTTCCCAGCTGCCATGTTCGTATATTTCTGTTATGTTTGTATATTTCTCAGTATTTTGGGCTGTTTTTTAACATTTCGAAAGGACATTTCTTTATTTTGTGACAACAGTCGTGTTGTTTCTGTCTGCGCTCACTCTGGACTTCATCAGTTTCCTCTTCACTGTGCTGTTCGACGAGTTTAAACTGCTTCTGGTACGGTAAATGGTTTCTGTAAGTGATAAACGTTCAATAAAAAAATTCAAATCTTTGTTGGCGGGTTTGTGTTGTCGCTCTGGGAGGCAAGTGAGAAATAAAAATTCTGTTCTAAATAGTTTTCTCTCCTGTGTTTATGACTTAAAAACAAACAAAAGACAACATTTTTTTTGTCAGGATAATTTCACTGTTTGTTGTTGTAATACTCATTTCGGCCACACGAGGCTGCAGCGCACCACGACCCCATCTTCTAAACAGGACTGAAAGCATTCACGTTTTCTCTCTCTGCCTGTCTCTCTCTCTGCCTGTCTCTCTCTCTGCCTGTCTCTCTCTCTCTCTCTCTCTCTCTCTCTGTCTCTCTCTCTGCCTGTCTCTCTCTCTCTCTCTCTGTCTCTCTCTCTGCCCGTCTGTCTCTCAGGATGGCGTGTCGTGTTGACGTGTTGCTGCGTTGCTTGTTGAAGTTGCTGCTCGACGTCTCTTCAGACTCTCAGCTCAGTGATTCAGTCAGACAGAAGCTGATGAATCAAACGTCTCTCTGCGTCAAACTGCTGGACGGCTGCTCACAGGAACGCTCAGGTGTGTTTACCTGCCGCGGTCTCACCTGGACTACCCAGACTACTTTGCATCATCACTTTGTTCGGCTGCTGCTTTTATACATCTTCTCTGAAGACCCTCACCTGTCTGCCTGCCTGTCTGTCTGTCTGTCAGCCTCTCCTCCAGCAGGTCGACAGCAGCTGCTGCAGCTCTGAGGTGCTCGGTTGCCTGGCGACAGTAACTATGACGACAGAGAGGTGATGCCGCACACCTGGAACAGACGCAGCGAGCGCAGAGCAGCTGTTTCCTGACAGACAGAACTGAGGGCGTGAGAGTGGACGCTTACCAGGTCGGACTTCCTGTCTGCGGCGCTCAGCTGCGAGCCCATTGGTTCCTGCTGAAGACGTAAATCTTTAAAAACACCTCGCAGATAAATAGTTTCCTGTTTTTTAAAAAGGCTCAGTGATTTCCTCAAACAGCTGCTCGCTGTTAATACGATTATTGTTGGTTTGCGGACAAGAAGAAAATATAGATTATCATTTAAAGTGAAATAAACCAACTGCTGGTGTGTTACAGTATTAATGTGTTTATGAGTCAGAAAGACTTTCATTCAAAGATAAAATATCATCATACTTCAGTTAATGCTAATGCTAATGCTAATGCTGCATTCAGGTCATGTGGGAGTTATTGTAATCTCCAGTTTCTGACGTATAAAAAAAAAAGAAAAAACAGCGTTCACTTCAACTTCCAAGTCTCTATCTAAATAATACAGAAATGTTAAAATAACAAACATGAACACGTTGCTTCAGTCTGATGCTGAAGGTAGTTAAACCCAAATATAATGTTTTATAGCGATATATTATCAGTTCAACTCTCACACGACCAGCTCTGCTGTCGTGGTCATCTTTTTCTCCCATTGGACTTGAATGCAGCGTCAATTACCGCTGTTTGTCAGAGGTGGGAAAGTTAACCAGACGTCCATTTCTACTAAATATGTCCTTTTAGATCAGCGGTTCTATAATCTTCATGTCTGAAAACCTGAACCTTTCCATGTAATTTGGAGGTCCGACTAAAGTGCTGCGTTGATGGTGTTTTTCATCTGTCGGTGGGACGATTTCCAGATGTGATCAATAGAAACATCTCTGCTTTCACTGTCTGTAAATGTGTGCGGGGCTGTTTCCCAGCTGCCATGTTTCTGTTATGTTTGTATATTTCTCAGTATTTTGGGCTGTTTTTTAACATTTCGAAAGGACATTTCTTTATTTTGTGACAACAGTCGTGTTGTTTCTGTCTGCGCTCACTCTGGACTTCATCAGTTTCCTCTTCACTGTGCTGTTCGACGAGTTTAAACTGCTTCTGGTACGGTAAATGGTTTCTGTAAGTGATAAACGTTCAATAAAAAAATTCAAATCTTTGTTGGCGGGTTTGTGTTGTCGCTCTGGGAGGCAAGTGAGAAATAAAAATTCTGCTCTAAATAGTTTTCTCTCCTGTGTTTATGACTTAAAAACAGGTGAAATTTTTTTTTTTGTCAGGATAATTTCACTGTTTGTTGTTGTAATACTCATTTCGGCCACACGAGGCTGCAGCGCACCACGACCCCATCTTCTAAACAGGACTGAAAGCATTCACGTTTTCTTCCAGGTGAGTTTTAATTCCTCCGTGCACTCTAAACACAAGGCACACTGTGTGTTAGCAAGTTATGTAACGTCACTGTCTACTATTGAAATGAATTTCAACCGGCGCTGCCGCCTCCTATGGTGGAAACGAGTATTACAACAACAAACAGAGTTGCAGTGGAAATGTTTGAAGTGTCTGTGGAGAGCCTGCCGCTCTGGGATGCATCCATTCATCCCGTTTCCTACAGCAGGATCTGGTTCTTGCTGAACCTGTCCCCAGGTCGGTAGCTTTGGTTATTCGCTGTTTGCTTCGTTGGTGCTTAACAGTCACAAGTTCTCACTGACGAAGTCGAACCATTGTTTGCGACTGTTTGCTGCAGGAAGTCTTCGCAGCCTCGGTCAGCCGGAGCTCCACGCTGCGATTATTTATGGGTGAGACTTTCCACAGAAACAAAACCGAGGGCCGACGTGCTTTTCGTGGCTCATCTACAACGAGAAAAGTGTAGTGGTGTGTTCCAGTTAGTGTGATACTAAATAACTTTGGTGCAACATAATCACTGTCACGAGCAACGACAGAACAGTGGTCCCTGTTTGAACTCCGCCATGTATTTTTGAATGTTTTGGTAGTTGATATTTTGCCTTGTTGCCTGTTTCGAGTTGTTTGTTACAGGAGCTGACGGAAGCGTGGAGCCGGACTGTGGAGTCAGACGTCCGCTACCGGATCGGCTTGGTTCTGCTTTGTAACGAGCATCCTGGAGGTGGGTCATCTCACACACCGCCCCTGCTAATCATCTCATTATAAAGGGGCCCCCAGTGATTTGGTGATGCTGTCCCATAAAGTTGGGGGGACTCACAGGAGACAGACTTAAAAAAAGCAGAGGCCGAGATGTTTCCCGCTCGTACGGGGGGCGTCCTACATTTCCCATAATGCAACTTGATAGCATCGTTCATTAAACCCTCCTGGTTTTTTATTTTTAGATTTAGAACTCTCCATGTAAACTGTAAACTGCCCCTTTAAATATGATTTACTGCCACTCAATGTTTCAAACCATTTACCGTAGTATTTAGTATTAAATGCAATATTAAACACGTTCTAAAGCTTTTAATAGGATGAAGTGTAAAATAACGACTGTGCACCTGTTCCTGATCTGGACTATAGTTAGTACGTACAGCAGCTCTTCTGATTGACAATCCTGTACAGTGACATTTTTTAGATGACATGAGTGTTTGAAAGAACAGAAGAACATAATGAATGTGTTTGTGGTCTGTTCAGGACACAGAGGAAATGCGAAGACACATGTAAACTCACATTAGTGACTTTATTTGCTAACAGTTAACAGATTATAATATTATTACAAAATAAGTTTTTTGCAATCGGAAGGAAGAAACAACAATGGAGGAGGAAATAACAATACAAATAAATAAAACACTGCATTTTATATTAAATAAAAATACGGTATATTAACTTTCTTATATATTAACCATGTGAAGGTGACCTCAGCCTCCTCTCAGACGGAGACACATTTGCATGCAGCTCCCCGCTTTGACGTCGTAGTCGGACAGTTTACCCTCCGTCATCTGTTTGATTCCGTAAATGAGATACAGCTCGTTCACCGGCACCTTCTCTCTGGACTCGACCTTCTGCATGAAGTCTGTCACAGTCTCGTCGGGTTTGATGTCATAGACACTGCTCTTCCCAATTTGGGTTCTGAGGAACACCTGGATGGTAGCCGGCTGGGTCACCAACAGAGACACCTGGGAGCCAGACTGTAAGCCGTATTCGCTGACAGTCTTTGAGTCGTCGCTGAGAGTTGTATTCTGGCCGCTGACAAAGACCAGCTTCTGGTCCTGAAGGGGAACTCGTAGTTTCTCCTGGATGAGGTTTTTCAAAGAGCCCACTGTGTCCTGTGGGGCCACAGTCAGTGTGTGGGACGTCCCATCCTGAATCGTGACGGTTATCTCCATGATGAAAGTGGCCTGAAAGATCATTCAATACATTTTTTACATAAGTCTTTAAAGTCCTTCAATGAATTCTTAGTTTGTTTCGTGGCAGCGTTAATAAAGAGAACTTCCTACCTTGTGAGATGGCGACAGGTGAACAGATGATGCTCGCAGCAGGTGTGTCAGAGTTTATATACAGAATGCCTCAGCTGATCAACACGCCCCCTTTGCTTTAGATTCGTTTTCCCTTCCTGCCTCAATAACTTTTGGTTTCTATTTCTCCGAACCTAATGAGAGTTTGTAATGTTTCGTTTGACAAAACGTGGCAGCGTCAGTGATAGACAGGTGGGGCAGAGCAGAAACAGCTGTTAGTATAAATTACAGGTTAAAACAGGACTGTGTAGTTGTAATAAGGCAAGAGTCATTTCATCAGATGAACTGTGACAAACACGTCATTTATTTTTTTTTAAACTTGTTTGCTTTGGAAACGAAACAGAGATGAACGGTTGTCTCTGTCATCATCAGCTGATAACCACTTACTGTAAATAAGGAATATATGATGCAACATGTTCATGTTTAAAACAGTATACAGCGGTGTGCAAAAGTGTTCGCCCGCTTCCTGATTTCTTATTTTTTTTGCATGTTTGTCACTTAAATGTTTCAGATCATCAAACAAATTTAAATATTAGTCAAAGATAACACGAGTAAACACAAAATGCAGTTTTTAAATGAAGGTTGTTATTATTAAGGGAAAACAAAATCCAAACCTACATGGCCCTGTGTGAAAAAGTGATTGCCCCCTAAACCTAATAACTGGTTGCTCCACCCTTAGCAGCAACAACTGCAATCAAGCGTTTGCGATAACTTGCAGTGAGTCTTTTACAGCGCTGTGGAGGAAGTTTGGCCCACTCATCTTTGCAGAATTGTTGTAATTCAGCCACATTGGAGGGTTTTCAAGCATGAACTGCCTTTTTAAGGTCACGCCACAGCATCTCAATAGGATTCAGGTCAGGACTTTGACTAGGCCACTCCAAAGTCTTCATTTTGTTCTTCTTCAGCCATTCAGAGGTGGACTTGCTGGTGTGTTTTGGATCATCGTCCTGCTGCAGAACCCAAGTTCGCTTCAGCTTGAGGTCACGAACAGATGGCCGGACGTTCTCCTTCAGGAGTTTTTGGTAGACGGCAGAATTCATGGTTCCATTTATCACAGCAAGTCTTCCAGGTCCTGAAGCAGCAAAACAGCCCCAGACCATCACACTACCACCACCATATTTTACTGTTGGCATGATGTTCTTTTTCTGAAATGCTGTGATACTTTTACGCCAGATGTAATGGGACACACACCTTCCAAAAAGTCCAACTTTTGTCTCTTCAGTCCACAGAGTATTTTCCCAAAAGTCTTGGGGATCATCAAGATGTTTTCTGGCAAAAATGAGACGAGCCTTAATGTTCTTTTTGCTCAGCAGTGGTTTTCGTCTTGGCGCTCTGCCATGCAGGCCATTTTTGCCCAGTCTCTTTCTTATGGTGGAGTCATGAACACTGACCTTAACTGAGGCAAGTGAGGCCTGCAGTTCTTTGGATGTTGTTGTGGGGACTTTTGTGACCTCTTGGATGAGCCGTCGCTGCGCTCTTGGGGTAATTTTGGTCGGCCGGCCACTCCTGGGAAGGTTCGCCACTGTTCCATGTTTTCGCCATTTGTGGTTCGCTGGAGTCCCAAAGCTTTGGAAATGGCTTTATAACCTTTTCCAGTCTGATAGATCTCAATTACTTTCTTTCTCATTTGTTCCTGAATTTCTTTGGATCTCGGCATGATGTCTAGCTTTCGAAGATCTTTTGGTCTACTTCACTTTGTCAGGCAGGTCCTATTTAAGTGATTTCTTGATTGAGAACAGATTTAAATATTAGTCAAAGATAACACGAGTAAACACAAAATGCAGTTTTTAAATGAAGGGTGTTATTATTAAGGGGAAACAAAATCCAAACCTACATGGCCCTGTGTGAAAAAGTGATTGCCCCCTAAAATAACTGGTTGGGCCACCCTTAGCAGCAACAACTGCAGTAATCAGGCCTGGGTGTGGCTAGAGAAATTGAACTCAGGTGTGATAAACCACAGTTATGTTTTAATAGGAGGGGCAATCACTTTTTCACACAGAGCCATGTAAGTTTGGATTTTGTTTCCCCTTAATAATAACACCCTTCATTTAAAAGCTGCCATTTTGTGTTTACTTGTTATCTTTGACTAATATTTAAATTTGTTTGATGATCTGAAACATTTAAGTGTGACAAACATGCAAAAAAATAAGAAATCAGGAAGGGGGCGAACACTTTTTCACACCACTGTATATGATGCATCTTTACTGCCTCAGATAATATTATATATCATTGACTAACATTTTTTTGATGTAAGACATTCAAACTGTTAAATTAGAAAGTGAATAGTTTTTAAATATTTTTGAATTTTAAAAGCAGAAAACTTTCATGTTGTTTTTGAAATTGAGACATTAAAGGTTAACCAGAAACAGCCACTCGCTCTCTTCATCGCCACCAGACTCCATTGACAAATACAGTAATTTTACCTCGCAGATCATCGTAACACTTCATTCAAACTCGACGGAACAAAATAAAACTCACCAAAGGATTTATTTCAACCAAATCAGAGTTGGTGATTGTTGGAACAGTGGAAAGACAAACCAAGACGGTTTTGGTAAGTTTTGTTTCGTTTCTGTATGATGATCTGTGAGGTAAAATTATTGTTTTTGTCAATGGAGTCTGGTGGCTTTGAGGAGAGCGCTATAGCGGTCTTTCTGGTTAAACAAAAAGGATCTTACTCTTTAAAAACATTTTTTTTGGGGCTTTCTGCCTTTATTTGATAGGAACATCTGACGAGAGAAAGGAAATGTGGAGAGAGAGAGAGGAGATAACATCGGCTAAACCCGAACCCCGACCACTGTGACAAGGACCCAGTCCCGCTCCACCAGGTGAGCCACCAGGTGAGCCACCAGGTGAGCCACCGGGGCCCCCAGGATCTTATTCTTTCACAAAAAGGTCTGTCTCTGTAGGATCTTTTCCATGACGTTGTCAGACACTTAAAATAACAATCTGAGCCTGTCAGCGGCAAAAACAAGCACTTTTAGTGACCGCACGTCGACGGTGTTCAATTGCAAAGGATTGGAAGGATTTCAGCCGGCTTCACGGTTAAGTTACCTTTTAATATTGAGCTGAAATGAAACATTTAGTTTTAGGCTCTGTAGGCAGCTGCATTGTCCGTGTGTGTAAACGCTGAAAGCAGTTGAAATGTCAGTTTTTTTTAAGTCCATTGATATTTCAGCTGAAATGCCAAAGATAGTTTAATCGAACTGTAAATAGTTGAGTTGTCAGTTGAAAAGTTACAATTAGTTGCTGTGTAGAGGCTGAAAGTAGTTGTTTAAGTTGAAGTGTGCATTCTGTAAACAGTTGAAGCGTTAGAGATAGTTGAAGTGTCAGAGATTGAGGTCATATTATCAAACTAAATGTGCATCAGTCTGTGGTTTCTTTCTTTCTATAAGATGCTTGTTAACATTTTACCTGAATGCTGGACTTAATTTATCGTCACTCTCTGTCACTTATAAGTTATTATAGACTTTGTTCAGTTGTAGCATCGATATGTTGCAGCTGAATTAGGTGAAGAGTTTAGTGTGAAAGTAGTTACAGCAGTTGTGTTTGTTGTTTGGGACGTTTCAGCTGGAGATGTGAGAGAAAAGATGTTGTTCACTTTAAGAAACAGAGACAAAAGAGTCCAAATATTCAACACTGAAACGAGTTTTTTACAGAAAGAGTTTAATTCAAAGATAAATATCATCATCCTTCATTTGCATAGCAGGTGTAAAATATAACAAAGCAGCTGTAAAAATATGTTTTACATGTTTTCTCAAAGGCACCACGAGCTTCAGGTCTTTCAGTGGTTCATGTTCAGCTCAGTGTTGTTGCGTTCACAGACCTCAGAAATGTTCAGTAATGTTTTTGACTCCACGTCACAAACAGTAACGCTAATGCTAATGCTAATGCTAATGCTGACTTATAAAAACAGTATTCACTTCGACTTCCAAGTCTCAGTTATTATATTTCTGACTTGGAGCTAAATAATACAGAAAGTGTCTGCTGTTTATCGAAGGTGGGAAAATTAACCAGACGTCCATCAAACAAACTAACCAGTTAGTCTTCATCGCTGAAGACTTTTCTCTGGTACATTGGAAACACTCTGTTTTGAAAACACTTCCTTTAAAGCATAAATCTCACCTTTGTGTTGCTTGTCCCAAGAAAGACTCGTCTAATCAGGCATCACTACATTAAACCTGCGTAACAACACTGTTTTAAGATCAAGCTGCATATCAAAGTACAGCCAGTGCAGTGGGAAACAACGGTTTATATAATCTACATGTCTAGAAACCTGAACTTTTCACTGTAATTTAACCAAGTTTGAATAGATGCAGTGAAGTCAGAGTTTATGTTTTGTCCTGCGGTTAAAAACGTTTAAAAATATATATAATATTGTAAATTATAATTAAAAATAAATTATGTATTTAATCTAATTATAATGCAAGAAATTGTGGATTGACAGTTTGTGCGGCGTCAGAGCGACTGATCGACCCGAACGTCTTTGCTTCTGCTGTCAGCGTAGATGAGTTCACTTATTTGTTACTCGTGTTTCCCCCCCACATCACCCGAAAACACACTACATACTACACCTCTCACTGAGGTGAGATTTAAACTTTATCTCAAACGGTATGTTTCTGTTTTAACAGAGAAAAGTCTTCGGTGACGAGGACTTCCCTCGGTTAACTTCCCCACCTCCGATTAAGAGCTGCTGCAGATCCGTAAATATCATAGAAACAGTAGTTGTAAAAACAAGCTCACTATAAGGTCGATTTAGTATCTGTTCTGGAGCTTTTGATCATATCGCACTGTTTTCATCAGCAGATGGATTTTGCCCAGTTGTCTTTGAATTGTAAAAGTTAAAATATACATTTTTTTCCTGAGCAATGTAAGGACTTTTCATCCATGTTGACTTATTTTAACCCAAAGTAGATGAGAAGTTCTCTGATCTACATCTACGAAAACTCCCTGTGATGCGACTGAAAGCTCCAGAACAGCTACTAAATGGATTATGTTTTAACTTTATGCATCTAGTTGTCAAAACAATCTCAACAGTGTCACCTCAGTTCCGTCAGTGTTAAGTTTTTGTGACTTTTCCATCCTGATAAAACAAACCCGAACTCTTTGGTTTCACATCCGTTAACTTTCACCTGCTAACGCACGGTACGGACTGACATTAGTGTGTGTGTGTGTGTGTGTTATGGAGTGTGTGTGAGCAGTGAGTCCAGCTGGTCCAGTCTGTGTTTCAGTCCCAGTAAACTCTCTTCAGTCTCCAGTCGTCTCACCTTCAGATTCTCCTGCTGATTCCACAAACTGCAGCACAGACGAGCCTCAACGACAAAACCACCAACAGTCAGCTGTCAGTCTCTCACTTCATGTGTTTCACTAAATGTCACACTGTTGCTTTGAATTTTAATTCAGCGTAAATATATGTCTGACTAATTATTAAACATAACCGTGCGTTCAGACCGCCGCCGGCGAGAGCTTCAAAGTTCGAAGACGTAGATGAAATAGGTGGCAAAGTTCGTTCGAATGCTTGGTAACAAAACTAAATTCCCAAGTTGCCCAGACTTCAACTTCCCTCGACGGCCACAACGCTGCTGAACGACTTCCAGTCGCTTTGACGCTCTCGCCGGCGGCGGTCTGAACGCCTGGTAACTATTAATGGAAACCAAACTATGTATTTTTTACATAAAATCAGCATATTGCTAAACACATCCAACATATCTATGAATCAATTAGGTGAATCAGTTAATGTTGATAAGCAGTCATATCTCCTGTAAAAACTTCTCCTCTTGTTGCTGCTTTTCATCTCTTTGTGTTTTTGGGTTGTTGCTCAGACTGAATGCCATCAATTATATTTCTAATAAACATGGAGGATCACCTGAACTACAGCGGCCCGTATGCTAAATCCACAGCACTACTTCCATCAGCGCGGCAGTCACCACTTCTGTCTGACAACAATACTGTTTAATAACTTCCAACTGTTTCTGTCAATGAAACTCAACACTTCCTGCGGATGTTTCACAATAAAAGACCACCAGAAGCAGGAGGGATAATGTCCAACATCTGTGCGAAAGTGTTGATTTTCATTGACAGTGATTGAAAAACCAGGAAAGTAGAAGTTTTTGGACTTATTATTGAATGAAAACAATATTGTAGTGTGGTGAGTACAACATGGCTGCTGTTGTACTGATGAATTAATAAGTGTTGTGGAAATGAACATTATACTAAATTTATCAAGACACAACCAGGTAAACATGGAGGACGTGTTGAGTTTGAATCAACGGCAAATCTAAAAACAGAGGTTAGCGAAAAGGCCTGGATCTTTCCGCACGTCAGGTATATTTGAGAATTTACAGTAAACAGTCTGAACATTCACTCAAGACTCTTCTGACTTCTCATTAGCTGCAGCTCTTTGTGTTTGTTTCTACGCTCACGGGCCACTTCATTAGGTACACCTTGCTAGTACCGCGTTGGACCTCCGTTTGCCTCCACAGCTGCCTTAACTGAGCTTTGTGGCCCGGCGTGTTGTCCTGCTGGAGGCAGCCGTCAGAAGATGGGTGCACTGCGGTCACTAAGGGATGGACGTGGTCAGCGGCAGCAGGCTGCGGCGTTTAAACGATGCTCGGTTGGTACTAAGGGGCCCGTTGAGTTGCTGCCACGTGATTGGTTGATAATGCACATTTCTTAAAGAGCAGTTGAACAGGTGTACCTTTATAAAGTGGCTGGTGAGTGTATGTTAATAATAAAATATTGTTTACCTTCAGTCGGTCCTCTTGTTGTCTCAGTTTTTCCCTCTGCAGCTCCACCTTCCACCTCTCGTCCTGAAAACACACACACACACACACACACACACACACTTCGCTACATGATTGTCTTTACACCTGAAATCTTTCCCAAACTCTTGACACGAACACGAGAACACATGATTGTGTCCTGTAACATTAAGATTTCCCTTCAGTGGAACTGAGAGGCCCAAATCAGGAAAAAAACAGACCGGGCTGTCCACATACTTTTGGCCATGCAGTGTGACATAGAAATACATGAATGAATAAATGTGTGCATGAAAACATAATCTGATGTATGAATAGATGACTACACGGGTAAATGAATGAATTTATAACTAATTAACCAGGACCAAAACATCTTTTTGTATATTTCTGTTCTTGTACATTAATGTTTAATATTTCAGGGTTTATTGTTCACACACATTAATATCCGGCCCCCGAAGTACACTAAAACATCCAAACGACGATTAATTACTGACAGTAATTTATTTTACCATTTATGTATGTATTAATTAATTCATTCATTGACATTGATATCTTTTTATAAAAACGAGCTGAGGACAATCACTAAAAACAGTCCATGTTCTGCGTTTCACACACGAACGGATTATAATGCTGTGTGTGTGTGTGTGTGTGTGTGTGTGTGTGTGTGTGTGGTTATCGGGGGTTTTCTCTCCTGATCATGATGTGAATTCCTGACTCACCTCAGTACTGAAGGCTGATCTCAGACCAGCTGTAGACAGGTAGAAGGCCTCCTCCTCCTCCTCCCACAAACACACAGTGAAGAGCAGGTTAAATGAAGCAACAGTAGGTTTACATGCACATTAGTGTCCTGGGATCCACTTATTGATTGACTGTTAATTTGCTACAGACGTTACAGCCGAAAAACCTGTATCTGTTATTGATGAATGAATCACTGAGATGCTTCACCTCCTCTTCTCTCATGTGTAGTTCTTCCTCTTTCGCACGAAGCTCCTCACGTCTGTTTTGTAGCCCCTCGTCTGTCGGAACGAACCACTCCTCCTGTTGTTTTAGCTCCTCCCCCCGTTGTTTTAGCCCCTCCTCCTGTAGTTTTAGCCCCTCCTCCTGTTGTTTTAGCCCCTCCTCCTGCAGTTTTAGCCCCTCCTCCTGTTGTTTTAGCCTCTCCTCCTGTTGTTTTAGCTCCTCCTCTTGTTGTTTTAGCCTCTCCTCCTGTTGTTTTAGCTCCTCCTCTTGCTGTTTTAGCTCCTCCTCCTGTTGTTTTAGCCCCTCCTCTTGCTGTTTTAGCTCCTCCTCCTGCAGTTTTAGCTCCTCCTCTTGTTGTTTTAGCCCCTCCTCCTGCAGTTTTAGCCTCTCCTCCTGTTGTTTTAGCTCCTCCTCTTGTTGTTTTAGCTCCTCCTCTTGCCGTTTTAGCCTCTCCTCCTGTTGTTTTAGCTCCTCCTCTTGCTGTTTTAGCTCCTCCTCCTGTTGTTTTAGCCCCTCCTCCTCGTGGAGCAGCCGTTTCTCTCTCTCCCACAGCTCCTCCTCTGATCAGTCACAAGGAATCAAACACAAACAATTATTTGTTTTTATGTCTCATGTAAAGAAAATATGTAAAAGTATTTATCTGGAGCAGAATAAATGATTGCTAGAGAGACGCCAGTGTTGACTGACGGCGCTGGTTGAGCTGCAGCTGCTGCTCGGTCAGACGGCGCCCCCTGTCCTCCAACTGACACACTGCAGCGTTAACATCGTCCAATCCAGAACGGGCCGCCTGAGAGAGAGAGAGAGAGAGAGCGCCACTGAGTGTAAAACTGAGGCAGAGCTGAAACAATTAGTCAATCAGTTGATTAGCAGATCGTCAGAAAATTAACGAGCAACAATTTTGATAAACCATTAATCATTTAAGTAATTTTTAAGCAAAAATGCCAACAAGTCTCTGCTTTTTGTCTTTTTACGATGGTAAATGAATATTTTGGGGATTTGGATTGTTGGTCGGACAAAACATGAAATTTGAAGACGTCACCTTCCAAAACGGAAGAAGGAGTTGTTTTAGCGACAGTACTTCTTTGATAGAATAAAAATAAATAATAATTGCAATGCTGCTGGATGCAGCAGTAGATGATGCTCCTGGTGCTGCGACCATCACAGTAACTTGTGAAGAGTGTAAAGTTAAGCATAACTGGAGTGATTTTAATTGACTGTTTCAGAACACAGAGCCTTAGTCGTGTTGTTTTCATTTATGTGCTGACAGATCTGAATACAGAATATATTTTGTTCCTGATGTGTTTATTTGATCACGATAAGTTATTTTTATATAAGTATTATATATAAGTTATCTTTAGTGGTCATCAGTGAAGTGTGTGACGGCTCGGTGCATCAGATAAGGGTTTGAACTGTTGTACCTGTCTGTCCAGCTCCTGCAGGTGTTCTGCTCGCTGCTGCTGGATGGACACGCTCAGCTCCTTCAGGACACAAATACACTCATCAGTAAAAACACTTCACACAGTTCAGACAGAGGACAACCTGTGTGTGTGTGTGTGTGTGTGTTCACCTGTTGCAGAGTCTGCAGGTGTTTCCTCGTCTCCTCCACCCGTTCACTGAGCAGAGACAGCAGCTCAGAGTTCTCTGAAACAGAAACCAGCAGAGACTCAAACGCACTGATAATACTCTGAGTTATAGTCTGTACGTTCCAGTATCGGCCGAGTCAATATGTGGTACTTTGTATGTTACAATCTTTTCGTTATACTTTGCATGAAATAGCCTGTGCGTTTTAATTAGTACGTTCTAGATGTATGTCATATTATATATCTTGACATAATTGTGCAATATTTTAGTTTAAATTCCCTATTTATTGATATTTATTCATATTTCTATCACTGCTGTGCAATATCCTCCGTCTCATTATAATCTTAATAAGCTGCACTTAACCTGACAGTTCATGCACTGTTACTTTATACTGTATTATTATTATCATCAAACGGTAATCCCACTTTGTACTTCACACTTATTTTATTTTATACTTATACCCACTTGGTACTTAATTAATCTGACCTGTATTATAGTGTGTTATATTTCTTGCTCAGTGCTTCTGTTCCTGTGTGACGTGACAGTGAGCTGCTGTAACAAAGAGTTTCCCCTCGGGGATCAATAAAGTGTTTCTGATTCTGATATTCTGTATGTATTACTGTTTGTATATCAGAAATTATATGTTATAGTCTGTATGTGATAATCTGGATCGTAAGTGATGATGTCGTGATGATACCATTAAGCTGCTCCTGAGTGGCTGCTGTATCTCTGACCACTTCCTGTTTGAGAAGCTGGGCGTGGCTGTGCTCCTCCCTCTGTTTAGCAAGCTCCACCTCCACCGCTGACAGACTCCTGACACACACACACACACACAGACAGCAACGCAAGTCGTGCAGTCAAACCTTTAAAGCACATTAGATTTAGTGGACAGTAATTGATAATGCACGACATGTGATAACACCAGCGTTACTTTTTCACACTGTCTCAGGTTTTTATGATCTTTTCTGTTCTTGAGAAACTTGTTTTGTTTTGTAATGGGCCAAAATGTTACATCTAAATACATCCACTTCTGATTAAGCTGTACTT